>CAJVPZ010003746.1:0-10669 GCA_910592135.1 Racocetra fulgida | reverse complement strand
CAGGATAGCCAAATTAGAAAAAAAAATAATAGCCAAACTTTAAAAGGCTACTACTCCATCAGTTTAGATTTAAATCTAAATTTAAACTACAAGTTTTGTTCTTAAAGATAAGAAGAACTAATTTTGTAGATTAGTTTTACATTTTATATATTTTTTAAAAAGAAGTAACATTTTTTGTAAAGCTATTTTTTATGGAGATTTAAAGCTTCCTACACCATATAAAGCATATTAAACAAAATATTCTAAAAAACTTGCAAAGTAAATTAATGAAGATTATAAAGATTTTGCTAAAGCTTTTTTTTGATGTTGTAATAGACTCAAAATTGATGACTTTAAGTAACAATATCATAAATTAATAGACAAATATCCTATGGTTTAAATATATCTTAAATATTTGTATAAGAGTAAAAAGGCATAAGCAAAATATTATACTAGCATCTGCTTTACAGCAAACATGCAATCTACAAGTTGAGTTGAAAGTATAAATAACACTATCAAAATAAAATAGAATTAACGACCTGTATCATTATTTGAAGTTTATGAATTAGTTTCAGAATTTTTTCAAAAATATCAGAATAACAATAAATTTTATATTATAAAAAGAATCAATGCTTTTTATTTTATTACCAAACATTTATATTACAATTTTTTTGGATGTAGATGTTGAACTTGGCATCTTTATAACTATAACAATTGTTAATAAAATTAGAGAACAAATGAATCTCAGTTTCTTATATTATACAAAAGAATTTGTAAGATATTCAGCTTTTGAAGAGGGCAAAGAAGTAGATTGTAAGATATCATATTTGAATAAAGTTTTTAACTTATCTTAAGTATACACAAATATGATTTTTTTTTTTTTTTTTTTTTTTTTTTTTTTTTTTTTTTTTTTTGTTGGTTGTAGTTTTTTTTTTTTTTTTAATATTTAAGGTGAGGTCATGCCTCTAGTTTTTATTAATATATACTTAAATATATCCTTACATATATGCTAACGTAGCACTACAGAGACTTAAACTAATTTATATATGATTTAAACCTACTAGAGTGGTTTATACTTCACACATGTCTCATCTAGATTAATGCTTCTTAACTAACTATTTCTAGTAGTATCACATTCCCCCACGTCTCACCTGACCAATCATAACTTCCAATTTGGTACGTCAGATGTCTGCTCATAATAAGCTCCCAAGTTGGTATACCTGTAAGCACGATCTACTGTAATTTCCCTCTAAAGTATTTTATTTGTGCAATCGTAATTAGTGCAGGTAGCCTAACAACCTCATATCTCAAGCCAGAAACTTGCTGCCTAGTTAGGTTCATCATATGACAGAGTTGATATTCCATTATTGAATTAAGGACTTATCTTGAGTTTGCACTACCTCAACCGGTTTGCATCTCTTTATGCACCATCTCTCTCTATGAATATCCTAATCTCCTACCTATCTGCTCAGGTACTACTAACCTGTATCTCAAGCCAAGCCCTGCTGCTACCGCTGGTTTGCCACCTCAGGACTTAATATTCTTTTTCTGATATAGTAGTAATAACTAATCTATTTGTACTTCCTTATATGGTATATTACCAGAATCATGTTGCGTAGTTGCTTTAATAACTTATCTTATTAAAGACCAGCTTAATACTATGAAATTCCTTAAGTAGCAAGCAATTCTACTTCCAACTGTAAGCCTTGCATCATATTACTAGGAGGCGTACCCCAATTTACCTTGACTTTCAACTTGACTCTTCATCATTGGTTAGTGTTATATTATTGTTAGTGTATTCTGGTTTCTTTTGTCAACAACTTCTATATAGATATAACTAGAGCTCTAACTTGATTCCTTTATATATACTAGATTAGCTCACCTGCCTCTATGAAATTACCTTCTTTAGCTAGTTATTCCATGATGCTAGAGGTGCTTTTTGTTTAAATAAGGCTAATCCTTTATTACAGCCCTTTCACATGTTTATCGCTTCTCTCACTATTTCAGTTACGGTAGTATTGTTTCACTTTCCTAAGCAAGTATCTAGCATCATTTCTAAATTAGAACTAATGCACACAATCTGTTGATTATTCTTTCAAGCAAATACTCCACAAGTTGGATATGAGGATCTTGATATTGCCTAATATAGAGGTGAAGGAATGTTGGTGTTGCCTTTAAGTCACCCCAACCAGAAAACTAATATGCGTGATTTTCTACAATCTAGACCTTCTGTGACACTACTGTTACATATGATGTCTGCACTCTATGATTAGGGCTTCTTCTAGGAATTCTTATTTCAAAACTATACTTGTACTTGGACTTTCTACAAGGCTTCGCATTCGATTATAGCTCTATTTAAGGTTACAGTAACAAATTCAAAAATTTGCCACCAGCCTGACTTGAACCGTCAACCTTGTCTGTGGAGGTTTGAAAGCTTAACCAGTAAGCTATGAGGCCCAAACCCACAAATATGATTCTTTATGAATTTTATAATCAAATAATTACTATTTGAGAAGTAAAGCATGTCAAATATCCAGATGTTCTACATTTTGTTTTTATTTTAACAAATGGTAATTATCAGTGCACCTGTAAATTATCTACAACTTTTAAGTTAGATTTGTTGATATTTTTTCTGTATTATATCTATAATACTATTAACAAGATTTCATAATATGATTAATCAATATTGGTGCAAAAAAAAAATTTATAATAATGATATTAAAACAGAAATTTATTAATTTAAAAAGTTTTAATAATAATTATTCTTTTTCTATAAAGTATATACCAAATATTTTAGTTGATATTTACAGATTTTTAAATAAAGAAATTAAGTTGACACAGTCTTATTTAGTATAATTAAAATCTTATGATTGGCTAAATAATAAGAAATAGAAATAATATTGTTACAAGTGGACTGTAGCCTTCTTAATATAGCACAAGTAACAAAGCATATAGCTATAGAGCTCTGTTGTAAGATTATAGCGGTATGAAAGTAAAATGTTACTTCACTAAGGGCAGTTCGTAGAAAGTATATAGTTAAAGAAAGATATATTTTATTTATGATATATAAGACTTTAATTATAAGAAAGAATCCTATAACCAAAGAGTGTTTCTGTATCTACTTGAGTCTATCTAAAGATGATTCAAACTAACTGGCAGAAAGGTAGAAAAGTTAGGGTTTATATATTTTTTCCTAAACTATCTAAAACTAATAGAAATAATAAGAAATGGTAGAAGGGCGTGGCGCCTTAGAAAAGTGGTTAAGGTGTCACCCTCCAAGCGGCAGATTGACAGTTTGAATCCCACTGGTGACGTTTTGGAGTTAAATCTGTGTTCGGTAATTGTGGCTTCTGATCGGTTGGATGTAAAACCTGTAATCCTGGTTTCACCATCTCGAATGGGAGCCTATGGGTGCAATGATGTAGTAATGCATCGCAAATTCAGAAAACTAGAAAAAATCTACAAGAACCTGTTTGGCAAGTCCCAAGTTAGGAGGTAGTGGAATCGGTCTATACAGTATAGGCCAAAAAGAAAGCTGGTACTATGATCAAAATGAATCTAATAAGGGCAGATAGCTTTGGTTACTAAATCTGGCAATAATTACATGTTTGGAACATGGAAAGTTGTTCGGTAAGCAGTTAGTACGAGGGTAAAATAGCCCTTAGGCCATCGTAATAAAAGGGTTGGGCCCATTATATCTGCAATACGTAGTGAATCGGATTAGTAATAGGAGGATCGTAAGTCAGAGAGTTTAAATAGGCAATTCCTGTAGTTGGGTTGTAGGTATGGCAACTAGTGTAGAACCTTTTGGCAGACTATTTAAATTAGGCACCAAAAGTGCACATGTGGCTAGTTGTATCCTTGCTCATGTAACAAATATTACGTTGACTCATAATAAAAAATCGGCCATAGTACCTGGCCTTTAAACATAAAAAAAAATAAAATAAAAAAAAAAATAAAAAATGATAAAAATGATAGAAATGATAAAAACAGTAAGAACAGTAGAAATGATAAAAATGATAAGAACAGTAAAAATGGTAAGAATGGTAAGAACTATAAAAACGGTTATCATTCTATCAGTTTCTAATACTACATACAACTAACCAATAATATCTAAGGTTTCACAATAATACAATAATAGAATACAAGATAATAATATAATAATATAATAATAATAATATACTAATAATAACTAATAATAAACTTAATAATAAAACTAATACTACAACTTATTCTATAACATTTCTGTCTCCTTTAAGAATGAACTCTGTGAATTCTAACTTCTCTTAATAATGTTAAAAAGTTTTCTTCATTTAATTTTTCCAAGTTACTAAAGGTAATTATCGTAGTGGAATAAAGATAAGGTAATCCACAAACTTGGAGAAGCTGGTAAATCCATTCAGTACATTTTCATGCTCAGGCAGCATGTCTGAGTTCTAGAGCTTTCTTAAGATTATCATGAATCTTCTGTATCTTTTCTTTACTACTTTTAGCTTTTTTCTTTAGCTGTTCTAAATAATAAGATGTTTTCAACATTCGAATCTGTTGATCACGTGATTTTTCACAGCTCTCTTCTTTTAATTAGCTAATGATTTCTCTAAGTTTTTCTTTAAAGTTTATTCTAATTAGAGGATTGTATCGAATAAAAACTTCTTCTTTTACTTCAGTAAGATCCTTAATAAGTTGAGCATGAATTTTATTTTCTGTGTCTTATATCTGTATAATATCTGCATCAGGTTGTGAAGGAAGTATATCCAATTCTTCTTCTATAGGTTCGATAGAAAAAGTAAGATCGTTAAATGCTATATCTGAAAAATAATTATTTAATATATCAATATTTTCCAAATGTTGTGTAGATAGGTCCGGTTTTGTTTTTGGAATGTATTGTAATGATATAATAATATCAGTTTCATCATATATTACAATAGAATTTCTAGTTATAATTAAACTATTGTTTATAGCAAAGAGGTTCTAGTTTCATTGTACAAGAAAATTATTTAAAGCATTTATAGTTTGGGGTTGTAATTGTTGTAGAGTAGGAGTTTTCATTTTTAAGATGTAGAGTAAAGGGTTACTAAATTAGGAAACAGAATTTTTTATTTTTTTTTTTGATTTTGCCATATATATAATATTAGTTACAATTTTTGTATTAAGGTAATACTATTCTAACTATTTATTTATCTCATATAACTGTTTTTATATAGCAAATCACCTCTTATGTTCTATTAAGAAACTAATTTAAAGTATAACTAATTATAGTAAGAGAAGGAGATACCTAACTAGTGCCATCTGTTCCGCCTGTTACCTAATATCTGACCTAGATTTCTTTGGGTTGTATAATGGCTGGAAGGGTGGACCCTTCTATCAGCAAACCTAGCAGTTATTGATCAACTATAGGAAGTTCTTTATCAGATAAATTCTATACCTTTATAGGCAGATTACACTACTTCTGAACTACCTCACAGAAAAATTCTTTATCAGATAAATTCTTTACCTTTACAGACAGGTTACACTATTTTTGAATCATCCTGCCCTTATGGAGTTCACCCAGGCACTTAAGATTGCATTATCTCTCCATTCAGGTCTTGCTAAACGGGCACTGATCTTGCCGAAGTCTCTAGGAATTATCTGGCTATAAGAACTTATTGTGGATTTGTACCGCTCTTTGTTGGCTTGCATGCCTTCATATAACTTATATATCATATAAACGCCTTATAGATCCTTCTAATTTGGTTAAATTGGTATATACCAGGTTACAGAACTGAGCCTCAACTTTGATGAGCACTATGTATAACACAGCCCCAACTAGGAAGATCATAGCTATACATGCCAACGAAATTATTTTAGATTTTGGGGTACGAAATTAAAATTTGAAGACAAAATTGTTTTTAACCCATTTTACTTAAAAGACGAAATTTTTTGACACTTTTTTTGAAGAGACAAAATTATAAAGAACATACTATAACTACTTAAATTAGATTTGCTATTGCATATAAAAAAATCTAAATTGCTCTAATGGAGACGAAATAGGTGTTTTTTGAAAACCTATTTCGGTAGTATGTATAATCATAGCTATTATACAGGTAATTATTCAAAGATTCGCCAGCAACAGGATTTGAACCTTAGATGTGCCGCTTGGAGGGTGACAACTTGACCACTTCACTAAGTCACCACACTCTTAAAAAACAGAAATTTAGATGCAAGGGGTATTTATTTATAAAGTTTTATAGTAATATAAATATAATTAAGAGATTTTTGAAATGTTTGCTTGTGTATTCCATATAGAGTGTCTTTGTCTACTATAATTGTTAAACAAGTTTTTGTTTAACTGTGTGCTCTGGATCTTTAATTCTAAAAATAAAAATTTCTACAATGTTCTATTAATTAAAAATTCTTTGTCTGTCTATCCTCTTAAAAAGTGAGGTCTCCGAACTTTATGTGCTAATTTGTTCAAAATTAGCATATATTTGTTTTAAATATCCATAGATTTCCTATTCTAGCAATCACATTGTCAGTTGTGATTGTGTTTCTGCATTTATCATATGATCTTTTCATTACAGCTAATTGTGTTTTTCTGTTATTTAGTTCTTAATTTTTGGTATTCATCATATTCAAAAATCTTTTTTCACACTTTCTGGTTTTTATCTTTCCTTTTCCTTTCTCTTTCTTTTGTTCTAAACTTTTCTAATATCTTCGTCTTTTCTTCTTGTAGTTTTATCAAAAAATCTTTGTCTTTGTCTTGTCTTCTCTTGTTCATTTATCTTGTTATCATTTTAAGGTATGTATACTTGTTCTGGCTGTGCACTAGGGCTTATCTAATTTAAGCATATGGGCTTGGCTAGTCTTTTACTTTGGTGCACTATGTAGTTGGCCCTAGTAGATATTTTTCCCTTTGTTTTTTCTCTTTTTTATTTCAATACCTGTAGTCTCTTGTGTGGGTAGAATAAGAACTTATCTCTATTAGTATTGCAAGTAATAAACCTTGCTTGTTGTATTCTTGGAATAAGGGTCTTTCTAATTATTTTTTTTATCATTTTTCAAGTTTATACACTTAGAAATAAATCATTTCTAATTAAGTTTTGCTTTGTAGATGCCTCATCATATAAAGGAAGTTTGGTTTCAGATTGTTTGTTGGTGCTCCAAAATCAAGTTATAAGTTTGGAGGCAGAAGCAGCTGAAAGAAATCCTTCAGTTCTAGAAGCAGCAAGAGAAACTTTTGTTCGAGAGACTCAGCTTCAGAATCTTAGGACAAAGAGAAATAGGCTACAAGTTCAAGTAGCAAATTTGGAGAATGAGGTGTAGGAATTAAGAAGGAGGATTTGGGAGAATAGTAATAGTAATAGTAATTATTTTTGTAATATTTTGTAAATAGAATAGAATAAATAAAATAAAATAAAATTTTAAATTTAATAGTAATAAAATTGTAATAATAAAATTTGTAATAATAATAAATAAATAAGAATTTAACTAATTTGACACTAGTATTTGAAACCCATATCATGTGTAACAAAAACTAGTCTTAAAAATTTTATATAAATTATTGGTAAACAGTGTTCGAAACCCATATCACGTGACATGTTACTTAAGTTGATTAAACTATTGATTTGTTAATTAGAATTTATACTTTCGCATTACTAATTTTACTTTCTTCCTTACTTTTTTTGCATTTCATATCTTAATCAGCATTTTAATTAACTACAATGTCTTTTGATAATATTGAAACAAATGAATTCTCTGAATTCGACTTTCGTGATAACCTTCAAGATCACTAACTCATCGGTTTTTATGATAACTTTCAAGACTCTCTGTTTCGGTACCATCAAGACTTTTGTGACTTCAATATTCCAGATGATAATTATTTACAAGATCCTTATGATTTTAATGATCCTATAAACTTTCAAGAACTTTGCAACTTCTATATTGATTCTCATGATCAGCATTTTCAAGACTCCTGTAACTTTTAAAATTTATAGCACTTACAAGACTTTCATTATAATATTGTACAAAATTCTTTTGATTCTTATACTGAGCTTTTAAATGTGCCAATAAATAACCAGAGGGATGTGTATAATAAAATGACAAATTTATATAAGGCAGATGAAAAGGAATCTCATAAGGAGGAATCACGTGAAAAGGAGAGTTTAGATGAGGCGGCTGAATCTCAAAATAAAGAGATATTTGACAACAAGTTAGTATTAGAATCAGGACTTTCATTTCCAGATTGGAAATCATTTAGTACTTGGTTAACTCGGTTTGCACAACAAGAAGGGTTTAATTATAGGATTAAAACCAGTGAAAAAGAAGGAGACAGGGTTAAAAAGGCTAATTACATATATACAAAAGATGGTTTATATGATCCACAGATAACAGTTGATCCTAATAAGTGGTGTAATAATATGTTTCAACGGATAGAATGTCACTGTAAATTGAACATTACATCTCCTAAGACAATGTCTGTTGTGAAAATCAATTCATTTAATCCTATTCATAACCATTCGCTTATCCCTCTGATTAAAGAAATTGCTTCTCGGTTTCGCAAGTTAACACCTGCCATGTTGGCTGATATCAAAAAATATATAGTTCAAGGCAGAATGAACTCTGATTCAATCTATCTATTACTTAAACACAACTATCCTGATTGTCCTATATATAAGCGTGATTTATACAATGCTGTTTATGATTTTAGATGAAAAAATAATCTGGGTGATTTAGACGCATTAACCATGCTTCATACTTTGTTGAAATAAAAATAAGAAAATCCTTTGTGGATTGTTAAACAATGTTTAGATCCTATGTCAAGAAGATTAATTTCATTATTTTGGATTTCACCTATTTAAAAAACTTTATATGAAACTTTTCATGATGTAGTCATTATAGATACTACTTCAAACACTAATCATTTTCAATTAATGCTCGTTATTATTACCATAATTGATAATCATTACAGAACAAGAATTGTAGGAAGTGGTATCATTGAAAACGAAACTTTAGATATATTTAAGTGGCTTTTTGAGATGTTATATGAAGAAACCAGTGTTACACTTACAACAATATTTACAGATAGTGACCCGGCTATGACAAGTGCAATTAAGAATGTATATCCTACTACTAACCATATTATATATATATTTTATATAGATTTAAATTTAAAAAAACAATTAAAGAGAAAGTTAGATTCTAAATTTGAGGAATTCAAATCAAATTTTTATATTTGCCATAATAGTTTATATAAAAGCCTTTTTGAACGTCGATAGGCAAAATTGTTGGATGATTATCCTATAGCTGCTAAATATCTAGTAGATACTCTTTATGTCAATAAATTTTCTTGGGCAACCTCTTGGATTAACAAAATATTTACGGGAGAAGCACAAAGTACCAAAAGGATCGAATCTATAAATATGCATATTCATCAAAAAGTTGATTGTTCAACCTTGTTGTATAGTTTATTGACTAGCCTTAATAATCATATTAATCGAAAAGAATATCTAATAGATTCGAGCTTCAACATAATATACTCCCAACAGTTGAGTTACCTAAATTAAGCAGTCACATTTTTCTTGAGGTTGATAAAACTCTAAAAAAGTTTCTTACATCTACAATGCTCAGTAAACAAAGGAATCAGATGAACATGAGTGTTTGTTATGATGTTGTGTATATTTAGGAATAGCCAAATTTAATTGAAGAACATATAGATAATAGTAATATTGGTCTTTAGATTAAAGAGCAAGAATATGACGTATGTCAAACTTTATTTGCATCATTAATACAAAACACACTATACGAAATGATTCCTCAAGTGTGACATATACGTTATACAGAAACTTCCAGACATGGACATTATGTAGTATTACTTAGTGCTGGTACTCATTTATATACCTGTCTCCTGCTAATCAATAAAGGATTAATTGTCAACATTTTTTTCATGTTGGTATATATTCTCCCATGGCCATGTTTCATATAACACTTATTCCAAGCCATTAGTACTTAGAACCAAATATATCCCTAAATGATCTGCTTCAACAAATACCTGCAAAGCCTGTTTCTAGATTTGAACAATTAGGGACCCCTGATATTGCACCAAATGTAACATTACATCATCTTTTTTCAATTCATTCTAGCATACAAAATTCTAATCCAATAGCAAGATTTGCTAAAGCAAGATATGCAAACCTATTTGGGCTATCAAGAAAAGTGATTGACCTTGCGATTAAGGCTGATTTATACAATGAACTATCTAGAGTTCTTAATACCTTTTTAAGTAAGACACAAAATAAAATGAATAACAATCAAGTGCAGGATGAAGATCATATGATTGTGAATCCCATTATCATGAAGCACAAAGGACACCCTCCTAAAAGGCTTAAATCAAGTGTCGAAGAATTATATAAAAGCAAACATTATTTAAAGGATAATGCATCCCTTAATACAAATAATAGAGAAGCAAGTTCAAATGTTGATGCTGTGAGTGATAATAAGGGTCAGAAATGTGGAAAGTGTAAACAGTTTGGGCATTATGTTAAAACTTGTACTAAAGAATGATTTGATGTTTTTGATATCTTTTGCAATTCTTAAAAAAAGTTGAGTCGATTTAAGAATTTGAATCAAATTTAATAGTTTAATTGACGATTCTCCAGTCAACTGAAGAATGATCATAGTGAAACGTGACGCGGTTCTATATATAAATTACTAT
>CAJVPZ010003745.1:0-10669 GCA_910592135.1 Racocetra fulgida | reverse complement strand
TTCACAGCCAGATAATGAAATTATTTTACAAATAATTTCCGTTATTGGCTGCTTCGCATCCAATAACTATATATTATGCATTTGCAAACTCGTTGTCAATGGCTATTCTGAATTGACAGATGAATGAAATTATCTTTTATGTTATTGTTGTAGGTGGGAACGGAATTTAAGTGGATTTGGAATTTCTTAATAAAATTATAATTTTAGGGTACAATTTATTTTATATAAACTTACTCCTTAACCCTAAAAATCCTAATCAATTCCAAATCCACTTAAATTCCGTTCCCCACTTACAACATAATCAATGATACTTACTCTTCAACCAACTTCACTTATCTCACGGAAATATACATCATATTAGTGACGTAATATAAGTATATTACTGATTAATTATCGAGTTCAGCAACGATGCGGATCGGGCTTTCAATTTTATGATAAACGTTATTATAAAATGTCTATCAACGTTAACGTTAAGGTTCGTACGTTAATGTATAATTTAAAGCCCGATCTGCATCATTGCTGAACCCGTGAGGTGCCCTTTTTCCTTGGCGTCACGCATATGAGTGCTACCAAGAGAAAATGAGACCCTGTAAATTTAAGTTTATAAATTAGTGAATTTAAGTTTATTATAATTTCGGACTTAGTTCTTATCAGTAGCATATATGTCTCTTATCAGATTTTCAGAACTAAGTTCAATAAATTACAAACCTAAATTCCAGAAGTCTCATTTTCCTTTGCAGCACTCATATGATCATAAAGCATGAATGCAGACGCTTTTTTGGACGTACAGTACATCGCTAAAAGTAAAATGTATACGTATTATATAATTCAATAATTCTTTGTTTCTGAATTTTACTAATTAATTCAATTTCTTCATTTAATTTCATTGTCTGTTGAATCAGCATTTAATTTATTATTTAATTGCTCTTGTACAGTATTAAAAACTTTTTTTCGTAATTTTTTATTTCCGTAACTTATGAAGGTTCTCCTGCATCAATACCGTTTGCCATTGTATGCAATATCCCTCAAAATAATTCACCTGGCCCAATGCTTGAATAATACAAATACAGCAATCCATTACTTTAATCCACAATATTCATAGAAGATGCCGAATATTATATGTACATAGTGGTAAATGGTAAATGACCTATAAAATATGATTTAGTGAATGATCTAAATATAAAAATAACTGCCATGCAGCATTCTTTGATATGCTATAGCATGAAGTCAATCTTTTCTCAAGGATAACTATCCTTTTCTAAACCTCATCCTATTGTATAAATTCAAAAAGGAAAGACATATAGCATTATTTAGAAAAATAAAACATCAGTTCTAATAAACTAGCATTACATAATCATTATCTCCCTATTCAGGACTGCATTTTCTATGATAACATTTATTGTGCGTCTAGCCGTCTTACCGACAAGTCATTTAATCGACATCACACAAAAACTGAAATATATGACGCGCAGAGAAATTTATTATGCCTATATACCATATTTTCACGAAATAACGCCCACTTGCGAATTATTTGAATACGCCAATGCGCGTCATTTTGAAACAGTGGCAAAATTTTTAAAAGAATGTGATACAGTAATAATTATATATATATCAAGTTTGCTTCATTTCAGGACGCATACAAGCATGTTACCTTTTAAAAATAACGCTCATGAGCATTAGATTATGAAACAATGCATTCTACTTTTAAAGAAATAATTTTCAACATATTGATCATTAACGTTAAGATCTTTTGATAAAAACAACAATTCATTATAAATTATATAGAATATACGTTTTTTTTTTTTTTTAAAAAAAAAAAAGACTTTAGTGCTAACCAATGCTAGCCAATTATCCAATTAATACTCATTTTGTAATCAACAAAAATCACATGACAATCCGGACTCCTCAAAATTATGCGCGCGACAAAATTGTAAGTGCAAATTATACGGGATTCCAGCATTAAGTATAATTTAGGCTAACTTGAAATACTGGCAAGACCTGAACAGCATCAGGGAGCATTTCAAATTTTTCAAAAATGGCCAGCAAGGGGTCGTCTAAAGCGGATATAAATCATGTGACTATCAGCCAATCAAATTATAGGTTTTGATGATCGTCGGCGAAGAAAAAACGGCAGTCTAAACTACCTTGGGTAGGTTAAGCAAAAATGTCGGAAAGACAATTTTGAATATATATAACTACCCTAACCCTAATATAAGATGACCCTAACCCTAAAGCTAATTCAATATATAATTTATCTCCGCTTTAGACGTCCTCCAGCATTATACAGAATTATCCAGATCGCGAAGATCATTATAGATAACAAAAAGAGAAAAATAAGGTCGCATCAAATTGTGCCACTTCGTAGGTGTCAAATTCAATTTTGTTTTTTATTTGCCATGGTATTCATAATATATTTTGTATTTTCTATGCTGATTATTTATTTGTGTGGCTGCATGTTCGAAATTCTTGCGTTTTTTCCGTGAATTGCCACTCCTCGATGAACTAACAACAATGCATGAATAAAAATTCATAATTTAGTAGATCTTATTTAAACTACAAGCTATGACATATATATATTGCAGATTGGGTCTGTAGCAAGATACTTAACACATTAAATAGCCCGCACTATATCAATGACGCAAAAATAAGTTAGTAAAATTCTTGAGTAAGTGAATTCTAATCTCATCTGTAAATAATCCCCACATAAGCAGACCTCATTGGCTCTAACTAGCCCTTCACAAGCTGGAAAATTATCAAATTTTCTAATTAATTCACCTCGTTACTAAAGGCTTTTTGTCTGAGATTTAATAAAATATAAAATAAATTATTATTACAAAGTTGAGGATACGTCTTTCCTTTTTTACAATCGAATTGGTAATGGTTTATTCAGCAAAAGACCATCCTTAAATAAGTGATGAATAATGGATAATAATATTCAACGCATTACATACTTTAAATTATATAATCGAAACTTCTACGGAATTATGAATTTAATACAAAACATCAGGAATATCTTAAAATCATTAGCAATTTCACATTATGGTCAAATTGATCGAAAAGATTCTCTCAATTGTTATTATAAGACAGAATTGCATAACAAAAAGTGGCCGCCAAAGTAATAATGACGTAAAATATTATGTGCGTACTAGAGTTGCTGGTGGAATTATATTGTGCTGGTTAAACTGATGACTGCCTAAAATCTGATTGGCTATTGCATTTAATAACCAATCAGATTTTAGTTAGTCACCACTTCACGCGTTTACTAATTTCTATTGGCCATCGGTAAATCACATTTCTGATTGGACAAAATTGTGATCTTTGATTTTTTTTTAATCCTTTATTTAATATTAAAAAATAGACTTATTAAGCATCACAATTCTGCGATGTGCTTATACATCGCATCTTAATGACTAACCAATCGAATTTCGATTATGTATAATGCAGCACGATTAGGAAATTTCAAAACAAATATTCATTTTGTCAAAAGTTGCTTATAACTAAAAATTTTTCATATGAAATCATTTTTTACACTTTAACAAAAAAAATTTTTGCAAATTTTTATTATAAAATTCTTTTTATACTCTAACTTTAATTCTAACTAAATTTTGATTTTTTTTTTTTAAAGTGAAGGTTTGCCTTTATTTTTATTTAATATTTTGTATTGAGAATTTACTAGGGTCCCTTTGGCCAGAGCCAAGTTACAAAAATTTTTACAAAAATAAGACTCAGACTACCAGAAACTATTAATTCTAATTCATCTGTAATTTAAATCTACTAGAGTAGTTAAAACTTATCTAAATTTGTTTGTACTTATACAAATCTAGATAAGTTTTAACTTAAATTATACAAGTATTTTATAAAAGATCTATAAAGTGTAAATAAAAAGTGGTTTGTTTGAATACAATAATGTAAGTATTAATTATTTATATTAATGTATGCGAGTATAGATAAAGTAATAGAGTATAAAAAAATTGTAAAAAGTAAGAAATATTCTATAGAATAGATAAACAATATAAGAAATAAGCTTTGCTAATGATTAGTAATTATTAATTTTTTAATATGGTGCAAGACATCTATACTTAATAGTTACACAACATGTTTTAAATTTTAAATAGCTATAACTTTTTATCTAAGAGGTATTTAAAAAATCTGACTAGTAACTTTATAGGGCTACATCAGCTCTACATATATGCCAAATATCTTTTCAAATCTCATCACTGTAAAAAGTTTTAGCAATTTGAAAATTGAAATTTTATATGTAAATTTATAAATTTATATATAAAATTTCAATTTTCAAATTGCTAAAACTTTTTACAGTGATGAGATTTTGAAAAGATATTTGGCATATATGTAGAGCTGATGTAGCTCTATAAAGTTACTGGTCAGATTTTTTAAATACCTCTTAGATAAAAAGTTATAGCTATTTAAAAAATTGAAATACGTCATGTAACCGTTGAGTATAGATATCTTGCATCATATTAGAGTTGCAGAGTTAGTAGAGTTTGCCCACCTATTTTATAGAACATCAAAAGTAAGTTAATTGTATAATATAATATAAAATAAAAAATAATAAAAACTTTAAGTTAAATTTTAAAGTTCAAGATAGATTATAATACTAGTATTAGTAAATTAAAGTTTGTTGCTTAATAAATAAAAATATTTAAAGTTTTATTGTTAGATATAAAAAAATATTTATTAAAAATATTAAGTTTAATAAAAAGTAAAAATTTAATTAATAAGAAATAAGAATTCAAATATATCTGATATTTTGAATTGTAAAAAAAAAATTAGTAAAGACTTTTAGAATTTAAAGCTTTTTGGTAATATATTGTATTGTTTATAATAGATAAGATTAATAGTATTTAGATTTAATTTAAAAAATAAGAGTATTAGAAAATTGTATAATATTAAAATATATTATAATTTTAATAAGAATATGTGGGTTTGTTGCTTTAAAAATATTTTAAAAAATATTTTTAAAGCTAATATCAGTAATATACATTTTTAATAGTAATAAGAGCATTGAAGAAGTTCATTTTAATTAGTTGTTATAATGCTCTAGAAAAAATGTAGATCATACCCCAGATAGATTATCAGCTATACCTGGATAAAGATGAACTTTAATACTCTCTAAAGATGCTTTTTCAGTACTTTAATTCAGTACATTAATTCAGTTTAATAATAACTGTTTTAATTCAAATTTCATGATGTATATATCTGTATTATTTATTTTGCGATAGGTATATCATTTTACAATAAACACTTTAACTTTCACAATATATCTATTACGTGTACTCAAATGATTCTAAACACTACCACTATTACAACTTCTTGTATCTATAAATGTTATATTCATAAACTATATTCATAAACTATATTCATAACCTAAATAAATACAACAAAAAAGTTTAGAATAGTAGTTCAAAATAGTATTTTTTTTATTTATAGAAGGTAAACAAGACCAGTAAAAACAAAATCTTACAATTTTCACTTACTCATTACTTAGTCACCAAACCACCTTCTGACTCTTCAAAATATTCACTTCTTATTTAGATTCTTGATCTTTTGTATCTCACTGTATCTCACATTAAAAAACAGTAGGTTTAAAGGTAAAAAATCAGTTGCTTAAATTTGTTGTTTCGCTACGTATTACAAAAAAAATTTTTTATATGGCATGACGATTTTTACTAATAAAAGTATTTTAAAAATTATAATTAACTATATAAATAAATGATTATCACCAATTATATTTATTCTAATTTTAGCCAATCAAAACAAACTTCTTCAATGCTAGTAATAAGTAAAAAGTATTTAAAATAAGTATAGTAAAAAAGATTAACACTTAAAGTTAATAATAGTTTTGTTGAATTGTATAAATTTTTGTTTAACTATTTAGTCTAGTTTTTTAAGTAATTTATATAAAAAAAATTTTAAAAAAATTACAGCTAAAGATTGATTTAGTTGAAAAATTTAAATAAGAATAAATAGAATTAGAAAAAGAATTATAAAAATAAAAAGAAATTAAATTATAAAAAGTATATAAAATATTGCTAAAAAAAATATTATATATATTATTTATATATATAACTTTAAAAACTATATAACTACCTTCTACTCTCTCCAAATTCTTTTAAATTTTTAATTCTTAAAATTTTACAAACTTTATCGAAAACTTTTATTTAAACTATTCAAATTAAATAATGGAAACTCAAACTATTAATAATCTTCTTAACTAACTGCTGCTGAAGGAGTCTAAGCTCTTAAACAATTTTTAAAATTTTGAAAAAACAATAATACTACAAAACAATATCATAGAAATATCTAATCAAAATATTTCTATTACTGACAAAAATAGATTAAAAACAACAAGCTCAATTGATGAAATTATTTAACATCTAAAAGAAATTCTAGTTGAATACAATAATCTATATGAGGAATTCATCAATAGTTAAGAATGGGATACAATTCATCAGACATTTGAACCTATTGATACACCAAATATTTAAGAAAATATTGAAATAACAGAAGATCCTTAGAAGAAAATAGTAATCACCAAAGTTCTACAAAAAAAGATAATAACTTTTTTATCAACCAAATTAAATAAAATTTAAATCATGAAATAAAGGATCAAGTTTAATTGAATTCTCCTTATTAAGGTGCTAATGATATCCAAATTTTTAATAAAATAATTATAAAAGTTTAAGCTTTTGAAAAAAAAAATAAACAAATCCAAAGATTGAAAGCTTTCTACTATCTGAGACAAATTTTTTTTTTTATACTTGGCTAAGAAAGCTGATGAAGCTTTTATTAGATCTATCCATAGATACATATATAATTTTTGAACTAAATTACAACCTATTGCTAGGCTATACTAACCCAATTAGCGAATAGACTTTTATCTGGCTGCTCTAATAGATGCTCAAATATATCCTAGTTGCATCACTAGTATGCTATGGCAAAACCAACACTAGCAGTTAGGGTATCTTCTACTCTGAAGAGACATTGCTATTAAACTGCTTACTAGTAGAGAAGATCAGATCTGTATCTGATACTACACCTGTATTTTGAAACTACTATATCTAGATAGATTATATTCTTTGTATCACTCACCTTTTTGCTTCTATATAACTCCTAAATTGGTAACATTCAGGTTATAGATCCTGATGATCTTCCAGTTTGGTGTGCTATATTATTAGTTCTCCTAAAGAAATTCTAACAAAGGTCCAAGATCTGCAAAAACTCGTATCTCAAGCCAGTAACTGCTGTCTAATTAAGTTTACCATATAACAGAGTTGATATTTCATTGACAGGTATTCTTTTTCACATTTTTGACCAAGTACTACTAATCTGTATCTCAAGCCAGTTTTTGCTGCTGCAGTTCAACCACAGATGCTTCAGATCTTAATGTTATACAGTTGCTTAGTGCATTTCTCCATTCTTTTAAGTACTACCTGCTATAGCAGGGTTTAGAACTTATTTCACAGATATATAGAACAATTCTGGTTGTATCTAGGGAATTATACTGATCTCAGTAACACCATACTATCATATTATACTTGCTTTTAGCATGTTGTCATATAAGACCAGAACAATTCTGATTATATCCAGAGAGTTATACTAACTCCAGTAATGCTATACTATTATTTGAATTGTAAATCTCAGAGGTTGGTAAATCCTAAACTTGTTCATTATAGACTTCCATATAGGTGTAACCAGAGCCTGATTTGATACTTTTATGTGTACTCAAAATATTAAACAACCTTCATATTCTTGCCTTTTATAATATTTTCATTTTGTACTGCCAGAGGTGCTTCTGCTTCTGATAAGGCCAATCCTTTATTACAGTCCATTCACGTATTTATCACTTTTCTCACTACTCTAACTTTGGTAATAATGATTACCCTTCCAATCAAGTACTTGTATCTTCAATCCAGATAAAGACTAATTCATACAGTTCATTAACCACTCTTCCAAGCAAGTACTCCACAAGTTAAATATAAGGATATTGGTATTATCTAACCTAGAGATACAAGGATGTTATGCTGTTTGTTTCAAAGAACTTTCTTGCGCAATCTTTATAGCTGCAGTCTTTATAATACCGCAGTTATATATAGTACTTACTCTCTACGTTTGGGTCTTCTTCTAGGAATTTTCAGTTCAGAATCATACTTGCACTTGAACTTAGCCACAGGGCTTCACATTCAATTATAGCTTTCTAAGGTTACAGAAACAAATTAAATAATTTGTCTCCAGCTTGACTTGAACTGTTAATCTTGTTTGTAGGAATTTGAGAGCTTAACTGCTAAGCTACAGGACCCAAGCTCTACTATCTGAGACAATTAAAAGAAAGAAATAGAAATAATAAACAAATAATTTGATATATACGAACCCAGCTAATATACTTCTTTAAAAAAAACTAAATCTTGTTGAGTATAGAAGCAAGCTACTCAAATCCATACAGTATATTAAAAATTTAAACAACATCAACTATATAAATCAAGTTTTATTAATACATCAATAATTAGTAAATTAGAAACAGAAGATTATGAAAAATTAATTTATTAAATTATTATTATTTATTATTTATTATTTGTTATTTATGATTATTTATTCATTCTTTATTCTTTTTGGTTATTAACATTTCAATTATAAAATAAAAAGAAAAAAATATAAAAAAAATATTGTAAAAAAAAAAATATATATATATATATAATTTTATTATTTTTATACTTTTCTTATGGGCCTAGTATAATATAGTATCTAAGACAGTTTAGAGCAATGGTTGAAGCTTTATTCACTATTTTTATTTGTTATTTTTAAAAAAAACTTGTAAATTAGAAGGAATAAAAGAACATTATTAGGAATCTAATCAAACTTTGAAAATTATATCTTATATTTAGGGAATATAAGTCCTATAGACAACTTTGTCACTTAACTTTAGATAAGTTGGATATGAAAAATTCATATTGTTATAGTGGTATTTAAATTATAAGACAATATTCACAGATATAGAATAGTTTATTTAGTAATAAGGTGGTACAAATAAGTTATACAGGTATTACAGAAAGTACAGATAATACAGGTAATACAATTCATGGTAGAAGGGAAAATACAGATATTAGATAGCCAATCCAATATCCAAGAGGAGATAAAAATTGTAAAGGAGATATTTGCAAAAACTAAGAGGAAAACCTCCCTTTATATATCTGTAAAAGTGGCATACACTGGCATATATCCAAGTGATATATACTGGCATACACTATATGGAAGGTGGCATACACTGGTATACAACCATGTAGTAGGTGGCATATACTGATATACAACCATATAGCAGGTGATATACACTGGCATACAGTATAATCATACAGTCAAGGATTTTACCAAAAATGGATATTGAAGATCACACCTTTTATAGTATAAGGATATCGATCAGAAGGTTCTAGATTTCGTAGCACATGAACATCAACCAATCAAATTAATTAAAAAACTTATATACAAGCAAATATGTTTTATTATCGACGAAGCTATTAACGAAGCTTCACCTCTTATTAAATATTTTAAATAACAATTTATTCTAGCTAATTAATATCTTCTTTACTAATTACATATTATAATATTCGATTTATACTATTAAACAATATCACCCATATACACAGTATTGTTTAAAAACAACCCGTATCAGATATATTGTTTTGTAATCTAAATCTTTTTTGAATGCCTTGAGTATTTTCTTTTATAAGTTATATTGGTACCTATAAAGTTGCAACTAAATTAAACTATGAAGGTTAATATAAATAGCGCTTTAAATCTTTGTTTAAATATAAAAATAAACTTTTAAGATCATCTTAACTGATGACGATTTTATTTTTAACTTCCTATACGAAGTAAATACCTGGCTTTAATGTCTCATTTACTTTAGCTAAGAAAGGTTACCATAAGGGATTTTTTGGGATGATTAAAATTAGATGTCTTGAACTACGTATTCGAAGCCTTTTTGGTTTTACTAACTATTGAAAAAAATTTTTTTCAAAATGTACAACGTTTGTGGGAGAAAAATCACGTGAGAGCCAATCACATCCAAGAATTCACTTGTAGATCATTCTAGAATGCGATTTTCTTATTTGGTAAAATCCCTGACTGTCATATGGCAGGTGACATATACTGGCATACGGTATAGACTGGCATACGGTATATACTGGTATATGATATACACTGATATACGGTATACAGTGGCATATAGCATACAGTAGCATATAGCATACAGTGGCATATAGCACACACTGGTATACAGTATATAGTGACATACACTTCTAACTATTCTATTTTTTTTTTTTTATTAATATAATGCCATAGTAGAAACTTTATTACAAATAAAAAAATAATTCTAAACCTAAAGATTTCTAACTATATTTGTGTTATATAAGGCACCTAATGTGACATTATACGCCCTATTTCCTATAAAATGCTATAGTTAATTATTTCAAATTAATTTTTAGCTAGGATAGGTTAGAGAAGACCTAAGGTAATAGTCATAGTATTAAGTAAAGCATGCAGTTAAAGCTTATCCTTGTAAGAGCCATTTATTAATAAAAAGATTAATATCTAAAGGTTGTATTGTAATTTGAGAATTATTTGAAGAAATAAATATATTTGGAAGATAAGATTTTGT
>CAJVPZ010003744.1:0-10669 GCA_910592135.1 Racocetra fulgida | reverse complement strand
CATCTTAATATTGCTTTCTTCTGTTTCAAAAAGATTAAAAACTTTGTCTTTGCTGTTGTCCAGCCTAGCTTTCTTATGTTGCAATTTGCTTATATTTAAAAACTGTTGTTTGCGTTTCCTGGGAGTTAGGGCCTTGGCCCTGTTTAGTTTTTGAGAAAAAATAAAGTTTTTTTGCATAGAAATTTTGTTTTATCAAAATTTCCGGAGGTGAACTAAAAAGAGTTTTTTCCAAGGCCAGCTGTGATTTGCTTTGATTTTTCACTGAATTTTTTCTATGCAGCCAAGTATAGTTTCTATTCTGTTAGCCAGGCTTTAAATCTGATTAAAATTGATGTTAGAGCTTATAATGCTGTGGAAGAAATTCTGCTTTGTTCAATTTTGCCTATAGACAATTACTAGTTATTAGTCTTATCCATACAGTTAGCATTCTTGCATCAAGCATATTGCTAACTACTGAGCTTGAAGACCTTTATATTCATATGATAGCTGAAAAGTTGAGTATTTAAGAAGCTATTTTTGATCCATATAGTGATTAGTATGTTGATTTTTGCTACTTGCTTTCTGCTCAGAGGTAGAAGGTATGCCACATACCATATATGTGTGAGTATAAGTGAGTTTGCTACTAGGATTTTCCCTCTAAAAAAGAGGTTTTTTTAAGAAAACTTGTCTGTGAGGCTTTTAATCTTTGTAATGACTGTAGTCTATAAGTCTTTTTTGGGTGTTTCATCTGAATAGATATTGTAACCTAGTATTATGATTGCTTCTTACTCTGCTACTTTTGTAAATTGATTTTTTTGGTCAGCTCAACTCTTCTAGCCATAACTGTGAGTGGTACTAGTTTTGTTTTGCTTTGATTAATTTTGGTATTAGAGGCATTTATTTTTTGAAAAACCACATTTAAGCATACTTTATTTATATTACATAATTAAATATATTTACAGAGATCTAATAAAATTAGTTAAGTTTTTGGCTTTGTTTTGCCTAGAGTTTATGTTTTGGTTTACTAACTTGCATAAAAAATTAAACTCATATCTAAGTTGTATCATGACTATATCAGCGATTGCTTTTTGGTGAATTGTTACTTCTCCCCATCTAGCTTATGTATACCAACACCATATTTCATATAGTGCTGTTATATGAAGCCATAATGCTGTATTCTTTTCTTAGAGTTTCTGATATTTGTAGCTTGTAGTATTTCTTTTAGTGTAATTCTTTGAACATTTTGTATGCAGTTTCCCATATTATTTTGCTCACTGGACATTTAAGAGCAAAGTGCTCTATTGTTTGTGTGATATATGAGCAGTTAGAGCAGTCACCCAGGTTTTTTTGGTCAATATAAATTAGTTGGTAGTCTGGTTGAAATGCTCTGTTTAGAACCTATTTTGTTTTAAGCATTTATAAGTGCTATATTCAGAGTTGGTGCAGTCTTGACTGTTAGGTGGGAGGTCTGTTGGTAGGTTTGACCACCTGTGCAGATTTTTAAGAACCTTCTTGACAGTAAATTGTTGTTCATCTATATTATTAATCTTGATTTGTTCTAAAGACCATGGCCAGGTGGTCTGCCTCAATTTTGCCTTTAAATCTTCCTTAAGCTGTTATATAGAGCTTCCAATTATCAGCCCATCCTTTGGTTCTGCAGGAAGATTGAGAAAGAGCTTCGTTGGGAGTAGGTTTTCTTTTGTTATAGAGATCTAATGTTGCATTACTTCTTTTTGTTATGGCCCAAAAAGTATTACTTGAAAGAAGTTTAATCCAAATTGATAGTAGCCTAGCATCCAGCATATCTTTAAGAATAGAGCTGCCAGGCATTCTTGTTCATAGCTAAGCTGAAAGACTGGGTATTGTGACAGTATTCTAGAGTTTTTTTTTTAATCCAGTTTGTCAATAAAGTGTTTATTTCATTTAGTTGTTTTTTTTGTTGGCAGAAGTAGATAGACTAAGTACCCAATTTTTGAATTAGCAGAGTTTTGGTGGCTAGAATTTTTTTCTTAAAAGAAAGATTTTTGTAAGAAAAATCCTGTATCTTGTTTTTGATCATCTTTGTCATGTTGGCCCAGAGAGTTTATCTGATTGGCCATTTGTATTGATCTCATAGCCTAATACGGTGAATATATTTTGGCTTTTATATAAGAGCTTAAACCCTGATTGATTTGGTAACTTGATTCTTCTTGCATTATCTGTTAAAGAGATTTATGTAGATTTGGATTTGTTGATAATTGCATTGAAAGCTTCTTTTTTTTTTTTTTTTTTTTTTATATCCTAGTACTATTGCTAGGGGCATGTGTAGCACTCATTTATTAAGGTCAATTTATCAGTATCCTTACATTACGTTACATATATTAGGGGTCTTCCTAACTAAACTATACCTCTCTCTCATTGTCCGTTTTTCCCGACTGACTCCAGCAGGTCCACCATGCCGGTGCCCCGTATCTTTTCGGATCGTAGGCAGCTTTAAGGAACTACACATTCCGCCAGGTCATTTTATAGGTCGGCCTTTTTTCATCTGCCCGGGAACTACTTTCCATTTTTGGTCGGTATAGTGTTGTCAGATGCCCCTAGTTCTGTTATTTCTTGTATTGTTCCTATTTTCCTTTTATAGTGGATGGTCCTTATATTTACGTATGACGTTTCTTGTCAGATTTTTTGGATGTCGCATGACTTAAGTGGCTATGTCACGCAACTTTTATCGCTGTAGTACCTTATTCGTAAGTAGAAGGAGATACAATTCCTCATCATAGATCCTTACCATTCGTGGTTCTAACACAGTTTTTGTCATCCACTAGACTCGAACTAGCAACCTTGCGAATGTGACCCGGAGCGCTAACCACTATGCTATCCGACCCAGGGTCTGAAAGCTTCTTTGTATTTTGAAAGTATATTAAAAAGTGTCAACCAGTTCAAAGGTAAACCAACTTCTATTGTGAGATCGTCCGCATAGGTGCTATCTTAAAGGCTGAGTTGTTTACTAGAATACCTCTAATATTGATATTGATTGTTTGGATTAATAGGTTTATGGCAAGTATATAGAGAAGAGGAGAGAGAAAATCTCCTTGTCTAACTTCTCTTTCTACTTTAAAAGATTCTGAAATAAAACCTGCATCTATTATATGAGCTTTTTGTATAGAAAACAGAGCTTTAACAATGTTAATAAACTTGTGGCTAAAGCTTATCTTTTCCAAAACCAGCTGGATAAAGTCATGGTTTATTCTATCGAAGGCCTTTTGTTGGTCCAGAAAAAGAAGCCAATGTTGTTTAGATTGATCTTTTTTGGTTTCTTAAGGTTGTAATGATGTTCAGGGCAGTATCTAATATAGATCTTTTGGCTATAAATGCTTGCTATGCTGGGCTGATTATTTGGTCACATATTGGATTGATTCTGTTTGCTAAAATTTTCATAAAAATTTTAGCATCTGAATTCACTAGCGATATGGGTCTCCAGTTGTTTACACTTGTTAGATCCTCTGCTTTCTTTGGGATTAAAGTAATTAAACTTTTGCTCCATGATGTAGGGATTATTCCAGTGTTGAGAATGTTGTTGAAGAGCTTAGTTAGTATTGGTAATACTATTTCTTTTGTATTCATATGTTAGACCATCTGCTTCAGAAGACTTGTTATTAGGAAGTTTGTTGATTGTTTGGCTAATCTCTTCCTCTGAGATGGGCCTAGTTAGAGTGGTGTTTTGTTCAAGAGATACTTGCGCAAGATCTTGAGTAAGGTAGAGAGCTGCTTCTCTGTTAATGTCCTTTCTCTTGTATATCTTTTGGTAGTATTCTTTAATGTAATCTAAAATTTGCTTCTGTGATATTGTATCAGAATTCTTATTTTAGAACTGCAGGATCCTGAATGTTTCTTCAATCCATTTGACATTAGATCTTAATTGCCATTTGTCAGATAGGAGAGTTAATTCTTCTTGTAGTTTTAGATTAACATCTTCTATAACAAGTTTGAGCTCTTCAAGATTCGGATTTTTAATTAGTTTGTTATTGAGGTCACAAGGTGTTTTGTGTAGCTTTTAAATATTCTTTTCTGGAGAAAGAATCAGTTTGAATGCTTTAATAATAAACTGAATAATGCAGTGTTTTGTATGTTCTGAAGTTCCCCAATATTTTCTGTCAAATTTCTATAAAGACTTAGTATTGTGCTTAGGTTTAAAGTTAAATTCACTTTCTACCAGAATGTGATTTGAATTTCCAATGTTTGTACATAAGTTACTAAAGTTTGCATTTTTTGGTTGCCTTGTGTAGTTTGATGATATGTAAGAAAAGTATTTTTATTTGAGAAGAGTGCTAAATAAGTATACTCTTCCAAGAGGGTTTCCAGAAGGCTTTTAGAATGGTCTTTATGTGCAGGTGCTTGGCTTATCTGTGTTTAAATTAGTGTTGAAGTCTCCAGCAATAATGCAAATGTTTCCAGTAATAGTGTTTGAAGCCCAACTTTTAAAGAAATTAATCCTATCCTTCAGATTAGGAGGAGTATATATGTTAGTGAATAGGAATAGTTGTTGCTTGATTTCTGTTTTGGCAGAAGTAACTCCATATATGTGATTCCTTTTTATCTGTAAATTTGATGTTTCTTTTGCCTACTAGTATTGCAGTTTTGGAAAATCAAATTTGTAATAAGAAGTGTTTTGTATTTAAGTCTTTTAGATTGGTTTTCTGTATCATAATTATGTCAAAATTATATGATTTTAAAAGAGTAAGAGTTTTTTGAACTTTGAATCTGTTATTTAGACCCTTGACATTAAATGTAGCAATTTTAATTATAAAAAAAATAGTTCTTAAATTTCAGGGGTTCTGTCTAGAATTCTCTGGAATTCCATAAGGTTGGCCAGTTCTGTGTTAATTTTTCATAACAAATTTGCTTTTTTTTTTTTTTGGTTTTAAGGTGACCTCTTGGTTGCTGTCCTTTTATTTGATTATTGTTAACTTTTACAGTATAGTATACACCATACTGTATACATATTTGGAGAGTACAACTAGCTACATTTGCAACTTTTGGTTGCCTATTTAAGTAGACCCCTATTACTAAGTCCTATACTAGCTGCCGTACCTATAACCCTACTGAGTTACCTATTTAAACCCTCTGCGTCTATGTACATTAATCTTCTAACCGAGCAAAAATACATTAGTACCCCTTATTTTCGGATCCCCGACTTAGAGCCTTCCATACCCACATTTAGGCTGACCTAGGCTTCGGTAACTTACACCGAGTCCGAGGACAAGTACTTGTGTACTGAAACTGCTACCATTACCTACTTCTGCCCTTATAGAGTTCACTCTACCCCAGCCTTACTCATCCAATCAGAAACCCTTCCACTGTTTCACCAAACTTCCAATCCAGATAGCCTGGTTTGGTCCACAGGTTACGTCACCCGCTTTCCTACTGGCTTAACCCAGATACCGGCCTGTACCCTTTTCCTCTGGTTGATTCTGGCGGCCTGATTTGTATAGTGCTTGCCAAACACCCAGTCCTCATTCAGATCCACAGCTTATTGGTTTTCTTCTCGAACTTTCCAGAGCCATCAAAAGAAGTACTACCTCTCTAAAACTTGCCAAGCAGATTCCTATTCGGGACAACGTCCAATGAATTTATACAGATCCCAGAGACTTATCGTGGGTTTACACCGCCTTTTATCGGTTTGTATTCCTTTGTGTAACTCTATTACACAAATGCCCCAAGATCTTTCAAGTCTGTACTACCACCCCCGATTAGAGCTTACGAGATAAGCTATCCGTTAGACCATTATTACAGCTTGCACCTATTTGGTCTGACTGTCATTACAGGATCTACATCCCAACATCCAAATAGTTATCAATGCACAGAAGAATTCGATTTTTCGTCGTTGGTAGGAATTGAACTCTGGATGTACCACTTGGAGGCAACAACTTAACCATTTTACTAAGTTGCCACACTCCCACAAATTTGCCTTTTTGTTTTTTCAAAACTACAATTATAAAAAAAATCTCATCTTCATCTATAGTATTAGAGTTTGATTCTTCCTCATTGTTACATAGATCTGATGTCCTTGTATTAGTGTTGGAGTTTGAAGTGGTTGTGTTAGCTAAAATGTCTAATTCTATATTGTTAACTAACACTTCACTTATATTTGAAGCCTCCTCACGAACTTTGTTTAGAGTAGTAGGTTCATTCTCATCCTGTGCAACTATATTCATATCACTTTTATATGGATTATTTGGGCTAAAGCTAATTTCAGAAAAGATAAAAAAACTCTTTCTGGTTTATCTCCAGAAATATATTCGAAATCAAAATTTTACTAGACAAGGCCTTGGGGTCCAGAAAGCATAAACTTATTACTTTAGACATGGATAAGCAACCAAACAACAAGACTAGACTTTCTTCAAACAATGACAAAATTTGACTTTACAAAAGTTGAAGAAAATAAAAAAAATATTGCAAAACTAAACAACAACAATAGTGATAATAACAGCAGACTTAAGTTAGAAACAAATATGTCCTTGAACATGAACTCTGATAAGCTTAATACAAGCTGGACTAACCAAGTTGAAGAAGAAAAAGTATGTTCAGAAAGAAGAGAAATCGAAAATCTTTGTAATCAACAAGAAGCACATGCTGCTTTTTCAAGTATAACAAATCACGTAAATACAACAAATGCTGTAAACAACAAACAAGAACACGTGAACTACATGTCAGAAGTAAACAACAAACAGGATGAACTACACATGGCAAACAACAACCAATCAGAGTCTTCAACTCACAGAGATGCAGATACCCCAAACCGGTCAATTCTAGAAGAACCAACAATACAGACTCAGGGTCAAAACAATAGCAAATCTTTTTGCTAAGCTCAAAAGAGAAAAAGCAGCATATATCAGACCTACTCCTAGACAACAAATTTATTCCAAAAATGAAAATGCTCTCGTTTTTGATATACAAAACCTAAGCAATATTGCTACAAATGATATTATTGCAGCCTTAGTTGCCTCTCTAAAGGAAAATTTAATCACAGCAAAAACACATGTCTAGAGGAAAGAGAGCTTTCCTAGAAATTATATTAAAGAACAAGGAGAAGGTTCAATACTATGTAGCTGAGGAAATCTCACTGTTTAAGCAGACCTTTTTTGGCTATATTTCTATCAACCTCAATCAGTTTTTTCTCACAATTAAACTTAAAAAACACCTCTATGGGGGATACTAATCATATTAGTAATAGTATCTTATAAGCTTTCCAAGATGTTGTCAATGGCTAGTTACCTTTGAGACTACAGATGATTCAGAGTTGGCATCACAAATACCAAGAAGCACTCATATTGGTAATCATAGAATTTTCACAGAATGGAAGGAAGCACCTAATATCTGCTTTTACTGTGAAAAAGAAGACCATATTAAAAAAGACTGTGAAGAGTTTAAAGCCTCGATTGAGACAAGAAAACTCTTAAAAGAGGCTAAGAAACTAAGAGAGAAAACTAAATCTT
The DNA here is from genome assembly GCA_910592135.1 of Racocetra fulgida. Classification (NCBI taxonomy): domain Eukaryota; kingdom Fungi; phylum Glomeromycota; class Glomeromycetes; order Diversisporales; family Gigasporaceae; genus Racocetra; species Racocetra fulgida. Next base: position 3,215 of record CAJVPZ010003744.1, on the reverse strand, counting down.
TAGTCTCCATCTCTTCAGAAGTCTCCTTCAGTCAAGAAAACCCATATATTAACCAGGAAACTCCAACTAACAATCAAATTACAGAATTAACTGAAACATTTTCAGAAGCTTGTTCACCAGAAACCATAATGGAAACAGATCTTAAAAACTCCACAGTGTCTAGCTCTGCAAAAGAAACAGAAGCAGAATCTGCTTCCTTCACCAGCTCCACAAACTCTTCTACTCAAATAAAAATAGAATCTCAAGATGATTTAATAGTTGCTAACACTACTAATACAACTGACAATAATACATCCCTAATCACAGTTGTATCCAGAAAACAAAAAGTAAAAGGCAAAAAGAAATCTTACACTTGACAAAGACCTTATAGAAAAGCAGATAGCTCCTACCAGAGCCACTTTCAATATAAGAACCAACACTAAAGAAATACATCTTTAGTGTAACCTTTCTCAACAATTCTAATGATTAAAATTGCTATACTTAATATTAAGGGTTTGAATAGCAGATCTAAAGCACAAAAAACACTTACATTGTTAAAATCATACAAATTAGACATCATAATGATTCAAGAAACAAATTTAAAAGACTCAAATACCAGAAGATTCCTCTTTCAACAATGGAGCTTTGATTTACTTTGGTTCTCCAAAGTAGCAATACTTGCAGAAAATAGTAACATTAAATTTACTAATACCAAAATCTCACATAATGACTGAGTAGCCTCAGCTAAAACCACAATCAAACATCAGCCTTTTCTTATCACAAATGTTTATGCACCACCTAATATCGAGGAAAGAATCAACTTCTTCAACAACTGGGCACTAAACTCTGACATTAACTGTATCTGCATTATAGCAGGTGATTTCAACACAAATTTAAGACCAGAATAGTCAAGCCACTTCTCAGAATGACTGCTCTAAGGATTTACTGAGAGAATTAGTGGCTGACTATATAGACACTTCTCTATTCTCTAAAGAAGACCCTTTTCTTACCTTCTACCAAACAACCTCAGGCAATTGAAGGATAGCAATCAAACTTAACTATATCTTTATAGAGGCTAGCTATAGTCATCTCTGCACCAGTACACTTACTTGATTTGGAAACTCTGACCACCTTTTAGTGGAAAGCATTCTCAATCTAAAACCAAGGCACTATAACAAAGCATACTGGAAGTTCGAAAGAAAATACTAGAACAACTCCGAACTTAAGGATGATATCATCAAAAAACTTTGAAGTTTTCAAGACCCTCTAGAATAGGACCTTTGCAAATGTAAAATCCAATCACTCATTAAAGCAACCAAGTCTCTTTCACCTCCAGAGAACAATATACAAAGATTGCAAAATAGACTAAGTAGTATTAATAACAAGGTAGCAAATAATCCTAATCTAGAAGAACTCATATTAGTATCAAAAAAAATAAATCTTAAACTTCAAGAGGAACTTCAATTGCTATCTGACAAATAGTGCTTACGCTCTAAGGCAAAATAGATAGAAGAGAGAGAGAAGTCAACTAAATACTTCTTTGCCATATACAAATCCAGGTATACAACAAGTTGCAGCACCAAAATTAAGAACCCAGATACTACTGTTGAGTCTACACAGGAGCAAACAATAAGCTATATTAAGGACTCTTATCAGGGCCTTTATAAAAGCGAAGATATTAATAAAGAAGCAGCACTTTAATCACAAACAATCTGAAACAAGTCTCTTTTGAGCAGAACCTTTGCTTAACCAAACCTATTACAGAAGAAGAAATCAATCTTGTTATTAATAACGCCTAATAACAAGGCCTCAAGATCAGATGGCTTGATATATAAATTTTATAAAGATACCAAAGAACTTACTCTTCCGATTCTTATTAAAATATTTAATAATATAATAACAACTGGAACAATTCTAAGCTCATGAAGCAAGAGCCTTATTACGCTTATTCCCAAAAAGGCAGATGATTTATCAATTTTTTTTTTAGTTAACTTAGATGTAAAAATCTTTATAAAAATTTTAGCAAATAGGATTAATCCTATCTGTGATGAGATTATCAGCCCTGCACAACAACCAAAAGATCAATTATTGATACTGCTCTGAACATCATTACTGTTCTAAGAAACCAAGAAAACTAATCAGTACAACACTGGCTCTTACAACTAGACCAACAAAAAGCTTTTGACAGGGTAAACTATGAGTTTTTCAAACTCATTTTAGAGTGAATAAACTTTAGTAACAAGTTCATCAACATTATTAGTTCCTTACTGGCTACTCAAAAAGCCCATATAGTTGACTTCGGCTTCATTTCTGAAGCTTTTAGAGTTGAAAAGAGGTTAGACAAGGAGACCCACTCTCTCTACACCTATATGTTCTAGCTATTAACCCCTTGATTCAAGCAATCAACCAAAATATTAAAGGCATTTCAGTTAACAGCTCTACATTTAAAGTCACAACATATGCAGATAACCTCTCAATCAGTATTGACCAGGTCTCAGACTGAAACAAACTACAAGAAGTCTTATCTCTATATGAGCAGGCCTCTATTGCAAACATAATATGCAAAAAATGTATTAATAAAAGTTATTCAATTTAGATGAAACTTTCAGGATATACAATATGTATTTGATCTTCTGAACAACTTTTATTTAATAAGCTTTGTCGATTTGCTTAATAAAATTTGACTTTATTATAGAGTAACTACTGATGATCATTAAGTAGCTTATTTTTGAGTATATGATATTTTTATATTTTTTTCTAAAAAAAGAAAGTAACTTATTATTGAATATAGCTTATTTTTGAAAACATATGGTATTGCTACTGAAATTAATACTGAACTGATATTGTATAATACCTATATTTCTAAACTAAAATATTATACTTTTCTCTATATCTAAGAAAACTATTAAGATATCTATAATTTAATTTGTGATCTATATGCAGATCAGAAAAATTACTATATATATCAAATATAAATGTGATGATAATCATTTTATAAAATTTTAAGAGACTTGAATCTGTGACAGTCAGCAATATCAATATCATTTTAAAGAAAAAGTCTTAATAAAGGTATTTTTTAAAAGTTTAATAATTTTTTTTTTTATAAAAACCGCATTTAAGCGTACTTTATTTATGTTACATAATTACATATTTACATTAGGGTTTAATAAAGCTAATTATATTCTTGGCTCTATTAATTTTAGTGTTTATATTCTGATAAGCTAATTTATATAAAA
>CAJVPZ010003743.1:0-10670 GCA_910592135.1 Racocetra fulgida | reverse complement strand
CTCTAGTCTTAGTATCTTATAGATATAAAGTTCAAATAATGTAATTTCTTTATCTTTATTTATAAAGAAGTTTAATTAGATTTTAATAAAGATAGAGGCATAGCCTCACCTTTGAAGATTAAAAAAAAAAAATAAATAAATAATTTAAATACTATATAGTTACAGATGTATTTGAATAATATACAATATTGTAAATTTATATAAAATCCAGATACATCTAGATGGATATCTGGATACATCTGGATGGATATTCGGATACATCTGAATGGATATCTGAATTCTAATATTTTATTTTAGAAGAATATCTGAATAGATGTTTTTTGAAACAGATGTTAATCTGGATATCTGAATTGTCATCCAGATCTTAACACTACTTCTTTGTGTATTTATTTTTGGTATATTAAGTTGAGCCATTGCTTCTTCTCTCTTTTCTTAAGTATTTTATTGTGTTTTAGAATTAGAGCTATTACCTTTTTTCTTTATTTTTGGATTATTGTTTTACTTGAAAGTCTCTTTTAGTTTCCTTTTTTATTTTATTCATTTTTTATTTCAAACATATTCCTTAATCCTCTTACATATTTAGACAAGTAGTATAGCTTTACTAAAACTCTGTATTGCTATATTACAATATATTGTATATGCATATTGTATTGGTTAGTGCTATATATGCTGTGCTGTATACTCTGATTTAATCTCCAAAATTTTTTAATCATTGATTTTCAATTAACAACTGCTCAAAATTTGGTTAATTGCAGGAAAATAAATTTTCTTTCAAAAATTTAAATTGTATATAAATATAATATAAAGTTTTTATACTTGTCATATATGGATATTCAAATATAAGCAATTATGACTTTATATTTTTTAAGTTATAAATTAAGTATTTGCTTATATTAGAAAAAATTTTTAGAGGTTACTTATATTTGAAGATATATAATATTTATTTTAATTACAGGTCTTAAGTAATATTAATTAACTATTTCAATTTGATATATTTCATCAAAATTGTTCTAGCCTGCAAATTTATATCAATTGCACCAATATATATTATATAATTTCTCAATAATTATTTAATAAAGTTTATTTTTTGGCAGTATTAGCTAAATACATCTAATATTAGATTATATTATATGCATACAATGCTTTTAGATAGTTATTCAATAAACTATTAAATCAATAAAGGTATAAGATGATTAACAAATAAATATAAACTAGTATTGAGTTTATTTTTGTTTAAATTAACTCAATTAGAAATATCAAAAAAGAATGTGGCAACTTAAAGTAGTAGTAAAGTTGTTACTTCCAAACAGCAGGTTTAGAGTTCAAATTTTACTAAAGACATTTTTAGAATAATAGGCCTGTGTACTGGTAACATTTATTCAATAATTTGTTGGATAATCAACTGTAATCTTGGTACTACCATCTTTAAATAGAAGCTTTCAGATAATTTAAATTCAAAGAACCAGAATAATTGAAACCTGTTTGGCAAGACCCAAGCAATAAAGTAGTGAAGATCTTTAATAATACTGTGGAAAGACAGAACTGAAGACTTAAGAACCAGATAAAAATCCTGAGGCAAGAAGGGTCTACTAACCTGGCTGTTAAAGTTATACTAAAGAAAAGGTCTTATATTATAGAATTAGGAACCAAGAGAAGTAAAACCAGAAGGTACTTAAAGCCAAGATATAATGATCTATCTGGACTAACTAGTTTGGTAGTTTAGAAGGAATTGGTATAAAGACAGTTCAATATAAGTATCAGAATTGGAATAAACCTTGTAATGGTACAAATACTAGAATTGTATAGTTTATAGTTAGCTCTAACTGCTAATGGTGATTTTAGCAACTGCTAATAGTAATTTTAGCTGCTGCAGAAGGTATTTGCAGCCTAATCTAAAAATGTATAAGACATAGAAAGATTAGAAATATGTACTATCTCTTCTCTAGAGTAAGCTAGTAAGTATAAAACTCTACTAGGTTATCTATAAAATTATAGTACAAGTAGTATAATATATATTAATCTGAGTAGTTTTTAATTGAAATAGCATGAAGTTATGGTTTGACATGATCATAGTGGTGGTGCATAATGGGGATATCAGAGTGTTTAAATGGGTAATCTTCTAGTTAGATTACAGGTAGGCATATAGTATAGAACCTTCAGGTGGACTACTTAAATAAGCAATCAAAAGTTGTATATATAGCTAAATATACTCTTATTAATCAAGAATGTACTACTAAAATATCTAATAAAAATCTGCCTTTTTATGATATTGCGAAGATAAAAAAAAAGCCAGAAGTAATTTTGTTAGCAAAACCTAAGGTTTTGTCAATGACAAAGTTAAAACTAGGTTTTGTCTGTTGTCAAAAAATTTTTAAAATGACAAAATGATAAAAGGTAACAAAAAATGATAAAAGTAACAAAACTAAAAAAGTCAAAACTAACAAAAATAACAAAACTAATAAAAGATAATAAAATTAATAAAAAAATAATAAATAAAATTAATAAAATTAAAAAATATGTTTATATATTTATAGTATATTCATTTTAAAAATAAAAATATAATCTACTTTAAATTGATCTGTATCATTTTACCAATAATTACTTTACCAACATGCCATTTTTCAACAATCAATTTATTAACTAGATTATCCACTAACAATTATTTTAGCGACAGTTCAGAATTACTTTGTAAAATAGCTGTCTGTGAAATAATTAACTTGATAGTGAATTAATTGTCAGTAAAATAGCATATTGGTGAAGTGAGTGTTAGTGAAATCAATAAAACCTAAAAAATTATATATATTAATTTTATTCTTTATTATGTATATACTTATTAAATATTAAATAAAATACTTAATGGCTAATTATTAGTAAAAGTAAAAATTTTATAATTTTTACAATCTTATAGTTAATAGATTTTGTCTACAAAACTCAGATATAAAAAACTAACATATCTATTTATTTATTAATTTACCTTTATAATTATTAACTATGCTATTAAATTTTATAGCCACAATTTATACATCTACAAGATTTAATATATAATTATAATTAATTTTATACTGATTAAAAATTATTGTAATATTACATTCAAACTAAGAATAGCCTTTAATTAGAGATTATACAAATATAATAACTTTGTATTTTATTAATGATACAGTTTTTAATCAAAACTATTTAAAATTATAATTCTGTATTTAAAATATAACATCATTTTTAATTAAAAATTATACAAAAACAATGGCTTTGTATTTAAATAATAGTTTCATATCTAAACAATAGCTTTGCATTCAAAAAATGGCTTTATATTTTAACAATAATAAGTTTTTAATCAAAAATTATTTCAAAAATAATACCTTTACATCAAAATAGTAACATAACCTTTAAGGCTTTATCTTTTACTAGAGGTTTTATTCTTTATAGAGAGATCTAACTCTTTATAGAAGGATCTAACTTTATCAGAAATTTCACTATCTATAAAAAATTTGTCTTTATAGAGATTTCACTAGAGATGTGTGAATGCATATTTTTTTAGCTCCACATTGTATAATGCAGCATAATGCTAGTATACAACATTATGCAATCATAGTCTTCTACCAAAATCAATAAGAAGATTCATACCCAATCTTTCTTATCTTTAGACAGAAGCTTACAATTTTATAATATTTTCAAACTCATATTAGTTAACATACTTTATACAGATAGGAAATCACTAACTGATGCTACATATCACTTAGTATTTTATATGATATAAAATATAATATTTTATTGGTTTTTGTTGTATTAAAATTATATAGTAATTTTTATGTGCACTTTCATTATGTGATATTATGTTTTGCATAATATAATACACATAATGCAGAATACCTATCTCTAGATTTCGCAGACTTTACAGGTTTTCCAAATTTTGCAAGCTTTGTCAGTTTCGCCAGAAGTTTGTCATTGGTTTTGTTTTTTATTATTTTGCAAAAAGGTTTTGTCTAACAATATTAGTCAAAAGTTAATTTCAAAGCAAAAATCCATATGCATATTTCCAAAATTTGAAAATAAGTTAATATATAAATTGAAAATAATGTGAAACTTAAAGTTTATAGTAAATTTATATGTTTAATTATTAGTTTATTATACTAATACTAATATTTCAATAGGTGTAACATGCCTCTGACTGATAGCTTATTTAAAAATGCATCTTAGAACCTGTAGGTCAATAGCGCAGTGGTTAGTGCTCCTAGGTTACAATTGCAAGGTCACAAGTTCGAGTTTACTGGGTGATAAATAGCTCTGCCAAGACCACAATTGGCTAAGATCTTTGGAGGAATTTCTATTAAAAAAATGAAGAACAAGATTTATACAAGTTGCAGTCTGCTGACATAACCACAAGGTTGGGAATAACCAGATAAGGCATAATCTGTCTATCAACAAACAATGCTAAAATTGAGAAAACCCAGCTTTAAGATTACTAGAACTAGAATCAAGAATATCAAATATAAAAGGATGATCTGGCTTGTGGGTCATGTGATGTTAGGAAACTGCAGATCTAGAGAACATAGATCCTACACCGCGGCACCAGGAACCCGGGACGTCATATGACATATTTAACAGAGCATGAATTATCTCACCAGTACGGTGATATATAGGTGGCCAATTTGCCATACCAGTAATCTCCACAGATACAAAAACTCTGGCCTTTGAGAGATGTGAGAGATCTGAAGGTGTCTAAGGTCCTTCGAGATGTGGAGGAAGGTAAAAAAAAAAAAAAAAATGCATCTTAGAACTTGCATATACAGTATAAAGGAATAAATAAAAGTTTTCAGTTAACAAAACTAAGCAATTCATATATTTAATAGTGCAGAACGAAGTTTTATATTGCATAGTTGTTTTAATTAAAATCTTATCGATCACTTGGTCAGAAACGATGTGCATTATGGGTCGGTTACTAATCTTGATTTTTGTATTGGATTCGTATGATGTTGTGAGAACAGATACACTTAAATTCTGTTTCCTCTTACAACCTCTACACCGAATTTTATAACAATTTAAAGTTCGGTGTAGGCGGAGTTTGTTTAATTTATCTAGGATGGGATTAGAGAAGTTGACAGTATCTATCTTTAGGCATAGCTTTTTTCGAAATTAGAGAAAGATGACAATATAATTTATATAATTATTTTTGAAAGTTTATTAAATCATTAGATTACCATATTTAAACAGAACATTATTCAAATATTCTGAGAAAAGAGATAAAAAATATGTGATATACAAATCATATAGTCCACAGAAAAAAAGTATAGCAATCGCAAAAAAACTATTTTATATATTGTAGTAACCCTATTTAAATAAAAGAAAGATAAGCTGCGATATGAAATCGTTAGGTTTATATATTCTTATCCGCTAACCATTAAGCAAATTTTATTTTAAAGTGAATAAAAAAAAATAATAATAAATTATAAGCATTTAAAAAAAAGTAAAAAATAAAAAATAAAAATAAATTAAATTACGAATAATAACTATTTGACTTGAGCAAACCCACAAGCTAAAGGAGTATTTGCATTTAGTACCGAAATTGCAACCTCAATGATGTATGATGAAGACAAATCTGTTAAATTATATGTCGTGTTAACATTAAACACTTTAGTTGGACACTCAACTGTAGTGCAAATGTCTAATTCACCGACGAATAATAGAGCAGTGTTATTTTCAATTGCAAAGCTGAACATATCGCCAGCAACAATATTTTCATTGGTCGTTGCTGAAACTTTAACCTCGAGTGAAGAATTAGCTTTTGAAGGATCAGGATTAAGCGTTACATTAGTGATTATTGGAATACCTTCATATTCTGGACATCTCCCAAATGAAGTCTTCCTTTTAACCAGTTGAGATGGAAAAGCATTGACCATAGAAAGTGCGGCCAAAAAAACGAATAACAAGGTAAAATTTCGGATCATGGTAATTATTTGTTTTTATAAATGATAAGTTAACAAAAAAATTTTTTCTATAAAAATTTTTGTGTTTAAATATTGGGTATTGCTTTTTTTTTGTTTTTGACAAGAGTAATGTAAATTACTGCCTTATTATAGGAAAAAAACAGCACTTGATTTTCATTAATTCGTTTGATTTTGGCAATTGATAAAAACAAATCAAAATATTCTAACAATGTTGTATGAAACCTGAGGTTACATGATTTCTCCGACTATCACTTCCAGAAAACAATTTTATTATAACGATAATTCAAATCAAATATTAATTTAGTTTATGCAGCTCACATGTGAAATTTGAAGATCATTATTGCGGTTTGCAAAATTATGTGAAATTTGAAAATTGCTTGTTTGATCAACAACAATGATTCTTGTTTGATCAACAACAATGATTAACACTTCTAATTAGCAATTCAGCTTAGCATTGGACCTAAAAGTTCACAAATAATTTTCTTAAATTGCGTAAATTTTGGGTCTATTTTTGGAATGTATTTTCTAATTTCATACTGATAACATATAGATCAATTATTCAATTGGTATTACGGATTAATACATAGCCTTATATTTACAAGTCATTTTTATATTTTGTAAAATTTAACTGATTTAAAGGTTAATGAACTTGGACAAGTAAAATGCTTTTGCAAGAAAGCCTTAGAAATTAAGGGCTTTGCTACATAGATTAACGAAAAAAATCAGACACAATCGAAATTTCGTTAATGCAAACGAAAAATCATCTTTGTGTAACCTTAGTAATTTAAGTGCTGTTGAATTTTTAAAACTTTGGGCGAAGTTTTTTCCTGACCGAATTCGATAAAAATTTTTTATTTTAATTATGCGAATGTGGAGAAACAAAATAAGAAAAATTTTCATTCAATTTGGTTAGGAAGTTAACGAGAAAACTTCACTCAAAGTTTAAAAAATTTAGACACTTTACTGATAGATGAATCAGTTCTTTCTAAAATTAAGTGAGGTTTCTTGATAACTACCTAATAAAATTCTATGCTTTTTAATTTTATTTTAATCATACATATTTGTAGTATTAAAATAAAAAAAATTCATTGAATCTGGTTAGGTAATTATCGAGAAAACTTTGTTCAAATTAAAAAAAAAAAGCTAAAACTGTTTACATATATAAATGGATGGCTATGAAAGAGTTTGGTGCCAAGTTACTGAAAAATATTATAAAGAATGTATTAATACAACCATAAAGTATGTAGCAGCTTTATTATATTTTGAGGTTGTTCTTCTTAATGAAAAGTTGGTCTATTAGTAGAAGTAAAAGATAATATGAATTTGGATAGTTATATCTAGGGTTCCACATTTGATTTGATTTGATTTGATTTGATTTGATTTGATTTGATTTGATTTGATTTGATTCAAATATTTGATTTCAAATCAAATTCAAATATAGATTTTCAAATCAAATCAAATTCAAATTGAAAGATCAAATATTTGATTTGATTTGAAAATATTTATAAATAGATAAAATTTGAAGTTTTATAGTTTCAGAAGCTATTTTCTCAAAACTTTATTAATACAATTGCCAATTTGGTTTGTGAAACTAGGGCTATTTTAATTAGAAGAACATTTTTTATTTAATATACAAAATCGATTAGCTTAATAAAACTTTATGAAAATCTAAGATATTCTTAAACAGCTAAAATTTAAAGAGTTATAGTTCTAGAGGCTATTTCTTAAAATTTTATTAAGACAATTGTTAATTTAGTTTTATGAAACTAGGGCTATTTTGATTTGAAGAATATTTTTTATTTAATACATAAAATCAATTAGCTTAATAAAATTTGAAAAATTGAAGATATTTATAAACAGCTAAAATTTAAAGAATTAAAGTTCTAAAGGCTATTTTCTCAAAATATTATTAAGATAATCACTAATTTGGTTTTATGAAACTGTGGTTATTTTGATTAGAAGAACATTTTTTGTTTAATATACAAAATTAATTAGCTTAATAAAATTTTAAGGGTAGGGTATCTCATGATTTTAGAATTGTGTAATTAATCAATCAGAATGCTTGATTTTGTCAATCGATAGGCAAACTTGTTCATCAATGAGCAAAATTAAGCATTCTGATTGGTTAATTTATGTGACCCTAAAATCATGATATACACTACCCTTAAGAAAATCGAAGATATTCATAAATGGCTAAAATTTAAAAAGTTATAGTTCTAAAAGCTATTTTCTCAAAATTTAATTAAAATAATTGCTAATTTGGTTTTATGAAACTAGAGATATTTTGATTAAAAAAACATTTTTTATTTAATATACAAAATTAATTAGCTTAATAAAATTTTAAGAAAATCAAAGATTTTATAAATAGCTAAAATTTTAATTTGATTTGAAATTTTAAAATCAAATAATCAAATCAAATTCAAATCCAGATTTTTTAAATCAAATCAAATTCAAATCCAGATTTTCAAATCAAATCAAATTCAAATAAGTTAAATATTTGATTTGATTTTGAGGAACCCTAGTTATATCAATATACTTGCAAAACATTTTGTTTTTTAAGCAAATTCTTTATTTAAAAATTTCTAGATGAAATAAATTTAGTATTTTAACAAGATTTAGCTTTTATTCATATGTTAGACTATTCAGAATGGTGGATAAAGTCTTATAGTTTTAATATATTAGATTGGATGCCATATAGTTCTAATTTAAATCTGATCAAAAATCTTTGGGAATGTCTTAATTCAATATTACATAATAGAAGGCCAGCACCTGAAGCTTATGAAAAATTAGCTAAATATATATAAAAGAAATAATTCAAAATACTACTTGAGTATATTTGTTTACTTATTTGTTGTATGTTAGCTCATGTAATAGCAATTTATAAGGCCAAAAGATGATATTAGAAATATTAAAATGCAGTTTTTTTTTAAAAATTTAGTTTTAAAGTAGTTTCATTTTTATTTTATATAATTAATATAATTTTATTATAGAAATATAATAAATAAAGATTAACTGTAGTGCTAAGTATTTGTGCTAATAATGTGTATTAAAGTGCTGTATTGTATTAGCAAAATTGCAGTATAAAAATTTTTTGCTTATTGAACAGCTGTTGATTTATAAAAAAAATATAAAGAATAATTAAAAAGAAAAAACTCCTTAAATCAAATGCTAGTAAGTTGATAGATAAAAAAGGAAATCTATTTAAAAAACATTAAATCCTTAGTACTAATAAATGCATTAATTACTTTATTTATATGTAATAATAATATGACAGAGTGAAACCTATACTATTAATTAGTAAAATCTGTATTGATTATCTAAATTAAATGAAATCTGAGATGCAATATGTAACATGAATTTCACTCTATCATGCAGATTTTACTCTATCAAAATAAAAAGTTGTACCAAAACTTTGAATGAAGATATCTTAACAACTACTTGACCAAGCTTGATAAATTTTTTATATTTAAATTCTATAGATCCATAAAATTCAAATAAAAAATTTTTTATTGAATTTAATCAGGTGGTTGTCAAGATATCTTCACTCAAAGTTTACAAAAAAATTTGATACAGCTTCTATTATATTTTATTTTTTTAAAAAAAAATTTAAGCAAAGATATCTTGACAACTACTTAATCAAATTCAATGATATTTTTTTATTCAAATTCCATGGATCCATAGAAATTAAATAAAAAAATCACTGAATTTGGTTAGGTAGATGTCAAGATATCTTTACTCAAACTTTTAAAAAAATTTGGTATAGCTGTTCTGGATTGATGTTTTGACTTTTCTAAAACTTTGAATGAAGATATTTTGACAATCATTTGACAAAATTCAATGAAATTTTTGTATTTAAATTCTATGAATACATAGAATTCAAATAAAAAAAATCTATTTAATTTAATCAGGTGGTTGCTTTATTCAAAGTTTACAAAAAAAATTTGGTGCAGCTTTTATGTTTTAATTTTTTTAAAAAACTTTGAATAAAGATATTTCGACAACCTGATTAAATTCAATGAATTTTTTTTATTTGAATTCTATGAATTCATAGAATTTAAATAAAAACTTATTGAATTTAATCAGGTGGTTGTTGAGATATCTTCACTCAAAGTTTAAAAAATTTTGGAGCAGCTTTTATATTTTAATTTTTTTTAAAAAAATTTTGAGCAAAGTTATCTTGACAACCACCTAACTAAATTCAATGAATTTTTTTATTTGAATTCTATGAATCCATAGAATTCAAATAAAAAAATTTTATTGAACTTGATCAAATTGTTGTTGAGATATCTGTCATGTGGGTTAATAAATATGAATGTTCCACTTAATAATCCAGCCCAGTTTGTAGGCACTTTGGAGACTTATCAATGTTCGTATAATGACGGATGGTCAGTTCAAGGTCTTTACTCACAATGCACGTACACCCACAACAACGTCCATGATACTTGAGGAACCACAAAGCTATCGGGCACCAGGACCAGGTTATATTCATTATAGTATGCTCAAAAGAACGTTATAAGGAAAAGGTATTTTTTGGAATGAGAAATATATTAGAGGATTTCCAGTTTGTGGGAACTTTTTGAAGTTAGAAACATTTGTTAAAGAACTTTCTAAAAAGTTTTTGTGCTTTAGAGCTAGAATGTTTGATATGTTTATAGCAAATTTCTGATGGACCAGCAGCTTTTTGGTTGGGTAGGTTAGTTATGATATCTAGCCATTCTTGGTCTGTAA
>CAJVPZ010003742.1:0-10670 GCA_910592135.1 Racocetra fulgida | reverse complement strand
TTTATTTTTTTTTTATATAAATAGTTTTTAACACCTATGTATTTATAAATACAGAAATACTGTAAATTAAAAAGTTAATATTATTATAATGTAAATAAAACTTGAAGACATTCTCAAATATACAAATTTTAAAAATAAACTTATGTTAACTATTAACTAATAACAAGTTTTAACTTTTTGTGCAAAACGAATACCTTTTTTTAGCTTCTTATTTACTTTGACAAGAAAGGTTGATCACCACTGATTAATTTTGATTATTAAAACTAGTTATCTTGAACTATGTATTTGAAGCTTACCAGGTCTTAATAATTATCAAAAATTTTTTTTCTTAATGTGTAACATTTGAGGGTAAAAGGCATGTGAAAGCTAATCAAATTCAAGAATCCATCTGTAAATCATTCTAGAATGCGATTCCTAATTTGGTATATTTTTTGACTAATATTCAGAGTTTTTGTAATATTGACTCTGCTAATTCATATTATATAAATCTATTTTTTCTGATAAAATTTTCTAGACATAATTAAATCTCCTCAAAAATAACCAAGTATTGTCTAAGGTTGAATATAATGATGCAGAAAGATGTGTAATAGCCTTTTCTAATAGTTTAAGAACTAAGAGAGTATCCTATTATAATAAAATAATTATAATATAAAATTAAAAAAATCTAAACAATGTACCAGTATACTTTGTACATCTAAATGATTATCAATTTTGTATAACAAATAATTTATCAAAACAAAAATTAAAATTTTTTAATATTAAGTAAAACAGTATATAAAAATAAAAAAATGTATATATTATACATGCAACACAATTATGTATTATATTTTATAAGAACAGATGTAATGTGAGATCAAAACAATAAAAAAATAAACCAGTTTACTTTGTTTTAATTAGAGTTACTTTACAGATACTTGTAAAAAATTGATATTGGGTTTATAATTAGCAAATAATGTTCTTAAGATATAATTAAAATATTTTTTCAGAAAATTGAGTTATTATGGGTTTATAACTAGTAGTTATTATATTATAACAATGTTTTTCTAAAAAAACTTTATTATAATATTATGATTATTAGTTAATAACTAGTTAAAAACTAATTATTAACTAATTATTATAATGTTATAATAATGTTTTTTAAAAAACATTATTATAACATTATAATAACTAGTTAATAACTAGTTTTAACTAGTTAATAACTAGTTTTTAACTAGTTAATAACTAGTTAAAAACTAGTTATTAACTAATAATCATAATGTTATAATAAAGTTTTTTTTAGAAAAACATTATTATAATATAATAACTACTAGTTATAAACCCATAATAACTCAATTTTCTGAAAAAATATTTTAATTATATCTTAAAAACATTATTTACTAGTTATAAACCCAATATCAATTTTTTACAAGTTACTGTAAAGTAGTGCAAATTTAGTTTTAGATTAGTATGAGAATAGTTATATTAAAATTTTGCAAGGAATTTTTTTTTAGAACATGAAGAGCTGTTTTCTATACAAAATTTTGAGATATTGATAATTTTTCAAAAAATTACAGTTTTTTGTATTTTTTTTATTATACTTGATTCTGAAATTTGCTTGGTTGGGTGATAAATAAGAGTATCGCACTAGTGTGATATATAGATAAATCTTTTAGAAATTAGGATTAGACATAGTATATAGTAAAATTTTTTTACAAGAAAATTTTTTATAATTAAAATTTTGAGATATGATAGGTTTTTAAAAATTTTTTTGTTTTTATTGTACAAAATTGATATGCATAATTGTTTTTATTACATAAAATTAATTTATATGATATACTTAATTTTGTAATTTTATTAATCAATCTAAGGGTGCACAAAGTGCAGAGTGTCTTTTTAGTTTTTTTCCTTTATTTTTTTTATTTATTTATTTTTTTTGAACTAGCCTCTTTGACACGAAGGTTTTTATTCAAATATATCAAGTGAGAAGGTTCACAATAGAACCTCTATTATATTAGTGTATAACTAGCCATATATGCAACTTTTAAATGCCTATTTAAGTAGTCTGCATATTGGTATTATGCTATAAGGACTATACTATTTGGTATATTTATAACCTGACTAAGAGATTATCTATTTAAACTCTTTGTAATGCAACCCTCTTGTGTCAATGAAATATTTCTACTATATATGTTAGTTGAAAAGTTCTAAATGCTTACTGTAGCTTTAGAATTAATTTATCCTCGAGGCATCATTATTAGAGCTTTTTATACCTACAATCTGGCTAACCTAGTCTTCAATAATTTATGCTAAGTCTGAGAACAAATACTTGTGAACCAAAGTCACTACTATTATCTACTTTTGCTCTTGTAGAGTTCACTCAAACCCCAGTATCTACTATATAGACTATTACTAGTATCTAAGTTCTATCAGTAATCTAAACTTCCAATTCAGATTTTCCAGAGTGGCTGTGACCTGCTCTTGATCCCCATATTCCTTCTGGTGTCAATATTGATAGCTCTCAAAATTCTTAAAAAGCTTAATAAGACCATTATTAATAGTTCAACCAGGTAATAATACACTTACTAATATTGTAAGTTGATTCATTAAACAATTATAATTAGTGAAGTTCTTACAATTTTATGTTATTAGAATAGTACTTCTGTAATTATTACTAAAGCTTAAAATTCAATTAACATTATATCAAATATTCACAGATTCTGAACAATGTCAAAAATATGTTCAAATTTGTTTCTATATTATGGATAATTGTCTAATTGACTTAACTTCTGTTAATGGCCAAAACAAATTACTTCTGGCACTTTATACTTTGATACGATAGTACGATCCAACATATTTAATAAATCACATTGATTTTGTCATATTTATATAACAGGTTTCTCAAACATCAAAGATTTTCTAATAAAGAATCTTAAATAATTTAAGGCAATATGAATCAACCTGTTACATTGGTGAGGAATGTAGCTTATACATATTTATGTAGCATCTTTCATTATACAGAAGAAATTTCTAGAAAATGAAATATTTTATCTAACATTGTATATATGTACAGTATAATATGTATGTCGATTTTTATATTGCTATTACTATAGTTATTCCTATTGTTATATATTTTTTGTATATGTATATAATAAAAAAGCTTTTTTCTTATCTAGATTATGATTATGATTATTTTTTTTAACATGTCTTAAGCAACAGTATTGAAATTGACCCATTTGAACCATCGTTATTAACCTACTAAAAAAACAGTACATCATTATTGACTATTAAAAAAAATAAAATAAAAAATAAAAAATCTTTGTTGCATTGCAATATAATATTGTTATACATGTCATATGAGGATTCAATTAATACTTCAAAGAGGGTAAAGACTTATTTATTTACAAGTTAGTTGTTTATTTTTCTTATTTTTTTTCTATTGAACCATATAAACAACTTTTTATATTTAACCTTTATTGTTATCTAAATAAATTTTTTCTCGAACAAGCTTTTACAAACTCTTGTCTTTTCAACTAGTTTGTTTACAAATTTTTTTTTCAAAGATAGCCAGTATATTTACTCAAAGCGCTATAACTTTATAAATAATATTATAATATATATATGATAAATTATAATTTTTATAACTTAGATTTAATATCTTAAAAATTCAGAAACAACTTTGTTACTAAACATGTTATAAATTGTAACAAAATTGTAGCAATAATTAATTGATATTATTAAAGTTATTATATTTATATAAATATGATTTTTATACAACTTTGTTACTAAATATGTTATAAATTGTAACAAAATTGTAGCAATATTTAATTGATATTATTAAAGATATTATATTTATATAAATACAATTTTTATACAATTTTGCTACGATTTAGATACGGCATTAAAATAAAATTTTATTTACATATTAATAAAATAAATCATGACAATATTATAACAATTATGTAACTAATTTGTAACAACTTCATGACAATTTTGTTACAAAATACAAGGTTTCTGTAAAGTAATTTAAAATTAAGACAGTTATTTGAACTTTTGCATGATGAAAATGATAGGTATCGCTTATTGCTAATTTGCTGCAACGCCATTTTTAAGTTTTTTTTCACTTGGGCAATGCATAAGCATAATAATAAATATTTAATCTTTTAAGCATTTGCTTTATAAACAATACAGTCATAATATGCAATTTGCATATATATGTTACAGGTATACTTGCTGGCAAAACTCATGGGATTTGGAATTTGTTCATGGACAAACCTGAACAAATGGAATTGTCCGATCATACTTGAAAATTCTATATGGACAAATCCCAAATCCCATCCCAAATCCCAAATCCCATCCCAAATCCCAAATCCCAAATCCTAAATCCCAAATCCCAAATCCCAAATCCCAAATCCCAAATCCCAAATTCCAAAATTTTATTTTAAATAGCAATCGATTTTTAATAGCTGCCCTACTTTGTTTAATATGTCAAAAGTGCGTCAGAGGTACGTCAAGTATAACTTGAGTTTGCATAAGGAGAACATTTTCCTGCTTTGCTAATACAATATATAATCTTTATATCCGCAATGCTCTCATACAAATTCAAGTTACACTCGATGTACCCTAATGCACTTTCGACACATTAAGCAAAGGGGGCAGCTGTTAAAAAAAATATCAATTCTCCCTGTGATAGCGATAGTCATGCAATTTCTACAAATCTGTCAAATTAGATTGATAAAAAATAACAAATTTGTAAATAAAGCTTTAGATTAGCATTAGATAAAAAAAACAAATATGCTGTAATGCTTAAGATTGCATTGATATGCTGTATCATTATATAAAAATGTTGTTCACTTTATTCTTTGAAAATTAAGTTTTTTTTTTTAGTGTTCTTAACTATTAATCCTGCTATATAGTATTTCGGACTTTTTTTTTTATAATATACAAACACCCATTTAAACCAAATTTTTACTATCGTTTTTTTTTCTTCTATTTTTTAATTTTGCTAAAATGCAATATGTGACAAATAATGAAAATACAACAAGTAATGAACATACAGTAAATAATGAACATACAGTAAATAATGAACATACAGGAAATAATGAACATACAGTAAATAATGAATATATAGCAAATAATGAATATACAGCAAATAACGAATACACAGCAATTAATGAATACACAGCAAATCATGATTTTATTGATTTGGTTAGTGAAACTGGATCATCATCTGCACAATCTGAGTCATCAAATAATAGTGGACGGCCCTTAACAGATATATGGGAAGAGTATGATAAAATAAATAATGAAGCGGGAAAACACAAAGGAGCAAGTTGTAGATATTGTCCTCTGAAGTGAACTCATGGAAGAGCTTACGATATGAAATCGCATCTTGCATTAAAGTGCAATGGAAAAGTACCTAGAGAAATCCGATTTAAGATACTTCGGGAGCTTCAAAGTGAGCCTACATCGTCCGAATTAGCTACTTCTAAAAAAAGAAAATCGGTATATTCTCAGTTGCCCATAGATGCCTATTATAATGCAAAAGAAGCTATAGACAAAGCTAAAGAAACAAGAGCGAATCAATCGCTGATTAAATGGATTGTGAGCTCTGGTATTTCATTTTCTGCCTTTGACAATCCTTACTTTGAAGATTACACAAAGGAATTAAATCCCGGTTATAGTCCCCCTAAGCGTACCGCCTTATCAACATGAATTTTAGATACGGAAGCAGCGAATATCATAATAAAAATAGAACAGGAGTTATCAAAGACTAAGAATCTAACTTTATGCATAGATGGTTGGTGCAACCTATTGAAACATAGCATATATACTTTTGTTATAATAACAAGTGAAAGAAAACAGTACGTTTACTCTTTACGAGATTTTTCAAAATTTACCCATACTTCAAAGTTTAATGCTGAGAAAATACTGGAGGTATTAGAGAGGATCGGACCAGAAAAATTTATAGCAATAGTTTCTGATGCTGAATCATCGATAATGGCAGCCAAACGACAAGTCGCACAAAAATATCCATATATCTTACCCATAAGATGCATTGCGCATCATATTCAACTAATCTCTAGCAGCATATGTAAGCTACCTCATGCGAAGAAAATCTTATCTAATTGCCAAACAATTATAAGCTTCTTTAGGAATTCCTATACTGCCGGTGCTGCTCTTAGAGAAGAAATTATAATTTCCCTTACTCTTGGTAGAAATTTGAAGTCACCAACTAAGACTCGGTGGTCGACGACATGGGATTCCTGTAAATCCATCTTACGTAATGAAGCAAACGTTAAATCAGTAAAGTTTTATAATTCTGTTCTTATACTGTAATATCCCGAGCTGTTGGGTATAAGTGGAAATGAAGTTTTTACTTATAACAACAGCAGGGTGCAGTACAAAATTTCCGGATTTTACACAAAAATAATCTCAAATTTCAATTATGAAATGGATTTTAACAAAAAACATTCCTTGCAAAATTTGGTATAAACTATATCATCCCAATCCAAAACCACCCTTACTCTAAGGGCTTAATATAAAATCTGAAAATTTTGAACTGCATCCTGCTGTTGTCTTTTTACTTATACGTACACATACGGATCATATACCCATGATCTTTATATAGTAAGGGTATTTAATATAAAATCATTCTTTATTATATTAATTTGTTAATAGGTTTTAGAACAACAACCACAAATTTTCATTCGTGCAAATGCTGTAAAAAGTCTGATTAATGATCGTCAATTTTGGATTGATGTTGAGCAACTTAGGAATATTCTCAGGCCAGTAAAACGAGCCATAAAAAACTTGGAGCTTCGTACCACCATATTAGCTGACATATTCGTTGAGCTCGTAAAAATGGCAATCGCAATCCAGGAAACTTCTGCCTTATATAATAGCCAATTTTGGCGTGATTGCATCGCTATATATAATAAGCGATGGAAAGAATTTGACTTTGAATTGTACCTTTTATCTTTTTTTTTGCACTCAACTTACCGTGGTATTTAGAAGTCAATATGTATAGTTCACTTTATTTTTTTTATTTTTTTTTATTTTTTTATTTTTATTTTTTATAACAGGCAATTTTCTTGAAGTTGGAATATATAAAAATTATGTTCTTAGAAAGGCAATAGAAATATGGAAGCAAATAGGTAGAGGCGATATAAGTGCTGGAATTTTGAAATCTCAAATGAATTTGTACAAAAATCGCAAGGTTCCCTTTGAAGAAGAATTTATTCTATCTACTGATATGGTTACGGATTGGTGGCTGACTGTAGAACTTAAAAGAAATAAAGATCATTTAAAAACCCTCACCCTAAAAGTACATTCAATTTTACCCCACAATGCTGCCTGTGAGCGAGTCTTCAGCATATTAAGCAGGTATCTAGGAAAGAGACGGACTAAGTGTGTTAATTTTTTTCTCTTTTTATTGTATTTTTTTTCATTACTAAAATGCTATTGTTTTTTATTTATTTGTTTTTATTTAGATTAACCATTGAACGTCTAGAGATTATGGCCCAGATGCATTCATTTTTAGTCGAGAATGCCAAATCAGAACTCAATTACGTGGATCAAAAGCTTCGCCAAGAAGACCTGTTGTCTATTTTCGATAGAATTGCGAGTTCTATAGAGGATGGGACCGATTTATTCAGTGAAGAAGAAACATTTTCTTTTTTGAATGAGCTTGCAGAGGAAATTACGGAAGAAGATGAGGACGAATTAGAAGATATAGTCAACGAAAATTCAACAAACTTAGAAGTCAGAAATTTAATCTCTTTGTCTTCCAAGTTAAAACTTAATAAATCTTCAAGTTTAAACAAAGAGGTTATACATGGAAATAAGGATTTTGATATCGATGATCTTATTAGTGATTAGATTAATCATTACATAATTCATGTCAAGAAAATGTATATAAGAAAGCACTTACAGATTTAATCACTAGAAATTAAACAAATAATGCATCTATGTTAAGAAGTGCAACTTATCTTGTGATGGAAAAAGGGCTTGCAGAATTAAATGATTCATTAAAAATAATAATGCATTATCGGAGCAACAACTTTATTTTTAATAGGCCGTACTATTTCAGTTATTCTTCATACGTATAATGAATTTATTACTGCCCAGTAAGTATTCGCATTTTTTTTTAATTGAATTATCGTAGGGAGAAAATATCGGTTGACTTGTCTGACCAATTTTATTAACCCGCAAATTATTATTTTGACCATCCACAAGTAATCTTCTTGTCTTTAGATATACCAGTTATTATATATTTTAATTTACCTTGGCCAGTAACTATACCCGACGATTAATAACATTTTCCAAGTTATAACTTCTAAATTAGTAACGGCACCCTTTCCGTATATATGTTCAATATTGATTCAGCATACACTGATGAATTAGTTTAGGTGGGTCAATAAAAATAAAAATGCTTTCGTTTATTTTGTTGATTACTATATATTGCATTAATCCTTAAATACTTTTTTACGTAGGATAAAATCAAATAAAAATTTTATCTACAAATAGTAACTGTTACCCGCATTACCCACACGATTCTCAACACTTCATTTTAAGAAAAAAAAAAAAGCTAGAATAGCAAATGAAACTGTATATTTTTACCAAAAAATTTCAAGCGCTTTATTCTATTTTATACTAAACCCAAATTTGTATATATTTATTCCTGATAAAAGCTCTGATAACGCCTTTCTATATCAATATACGCAATCTTCGTGAATGAAAATTACGCCAAAATGAAGGTATGACACCCTCGCAAATTAGTGCGCATTTCCGAAATTCGTGTGATTTTGGACCAGTTAAAAACATTACTGTGAATAAGATTCTTCGAATCTTGAAGTTTAACGGTATGCATTCGGGGTTGTTTTTTTAATAATAATAAAGGAAAGAAAGTTTGATGATCGACTTACACTGCTGAATTATTTAAGGTCTAGCACCCGAAGTTCCTGAAGATCTTTATCATTTGATCAAGAAAGCGGCTGTCATTCATAAGCACTTGGAGTGTAATCGTAGTGACAAGGACTCTAAATTCCGGTTAATTTTGATTGAATCAAGAATTCACCGTCTTGCCAGATTCTATAAAACAACAGGACAGCTTTCTCCAGACTGGAAATAGTATCCTTTAAACATATTCTTTATATTTACCTGGGATTTTGTCTTTCAGTTATACTACGTGTAATATACTTTATTGTTTAGTAATACATCACCGGAGAATAACTGAGGCAAATTACAGATCTATCGATAAAGGTTTAACGGTTAATGTAAAGATTTAATTCCTAGGGAATTCAGATCTCTACATTTATTACCATAGTTTGTCATGTAACCACTTCCGTCCCTTCTACTTTTCGTTGTTAATAGGTTTTCTTTTTTACTAAATAAGTATTAACATACCAGGGAGGTTTACATGGCAAATTACAGTATAACAACTATATTATCCTTAATTCTTTTATAGCGAATGCTATATGATCACATTTAAGTTCAATCAATGCTAATGTACGAGGAATATGCTTTTTTTTACTTGAATAAAAATTGATAGAGAAATTTTTATTGAGGCAAGGCAGCACAGTGTGGTAAGCCTATACATGTTGGCAAAATCCCGACTTACTATAGTTTGGGATTTGTCCGTCATCCCAAATCCCAAATTCTAGTATAACTAATATCTCAAAAACTTTATTAATAATCTTTATTTAAACAAATTATATATATCCTTATAGTTATAAATAATATATTTACAAAATATTAAGATTATTTATTTGATTTAATCTTTTATAAATAGCAATTGTTTTTTTATTATTTGGAATTTGTCCGGGTTTTGCCAGCAAGTATAGGTAAGCCTGATGCAAATACTTGTAAGCCTTTATCGGTTATTTGAAACTGCAAAACAGAATGTCGACAAATTTTTAATTCCTTTCAAACAATACTTGATAGGATGTACTGTTTTATTTTCGTAACTTAAAATAAATGCTAGAAAGGTTAAATTACATTGAGAATTACTACCATTCTGTCCATAAAAGCGCCTTTTTTTATAGTACCCAATCAATAAATCCACATTTCTTGTTCGCAGTATAAGTGAATTTCACGAAGCTTTTTTTTTTAAAAAAAAAAAAAAAAAAAAAGCGATGTTACGGCGAAACTGGTTTCGATTGATATAATAAAGCAAAACTGTAAATTTATTTTTTATTTATAATGACGATACATTCGAATTCAAATTTACATCAACTTTATAACGAACTGGAGAGTTTGAAAAAAGAAGTTTTTGATTAATACTTTCCATACTTAACTGATATAAAATTTAAATCTTTACTGCTTGTGATCAAGACGTTCATTTCACAGAACCGACTATAGTATATACCCGTAAATTCTTGAAATAGCGGGCATGGATGTTATTTCAAAAATCATACCCCTTAAAATTGGCATAGTTAGTTTCGAAATAACGCCCATGCGCGTCCCGAAATAGCACACACCTCAAATGAATAAGTATTGGAGTAAACAACATGCTGTATCGATAATATATCGAATCTCTAGCAGTAAATCAGTTCAGTAATAAATTTATTTGACAATTGGGATTTGGGATTTGGGATTTGGGATTTGGGATTTGGGATTTGGGATTTGGGATTTGGGATTTGGGATTTGGGATTTGGGATTTGGGATTTGGGATTTGGGATTTGGGATTTGGG
>CAJVPZ010003741.1:0-10673 GCA_910592135.1 Racocetra fulgida | reverse complement strand
ACTAAATTTCACCTGGAGTGATGTCGGCTAAATGAGCTGTCGGTGAAATGATTGTCGGTGAAATAATACGGACCCATATAGCATTATTATAACTCATATTATTATAATAATTTATACGTAGTATTTTCATAATCAACTAATACAGTCACCTCTTGCTATAATCACATCCTGGTTATCATTACATTATTACATATTAATTATATAAAATATAAAAAAATTATTTCTCTATAAGCATAACCACATTTTTTCAGGTGATTACGGTGAGGATGACTGTATTTGCTTTTTTCTATTTGTATTATAAATTATTAGTGCATGAAAATCATTTACTGTATAATTTTTGGTTAAGTTTATTTAAAGATATATTCTTGTACGTACGTAAAATTATTTCAAATGCTAGTAGATATATGTACTTAGTAACTTTGCGAATACAAATATATATGTGATAAATTAATATAATTTTACAGTATTATTTGTTAAATATTTATTTTCGTTGGCAGCGACATTTTGTATGCAGATCTATAAATTTTTCGAACACCGATTACTTATAATACTTTTTTTATACAAGTACAGAATTATAAGAACACGTAACGTCTGATTATACGCCGAATCTTATATAGAGTTTACACTTTATTACTTCATTTTTCTGACCAAATATGATTTAATACATTTAGTCATACTTTATCATGGGATTTCATACGAAAATGATTATAAAAAAAATTAATACGTACGTACTGTACGTGCATACGTACGTTTTCGTTCGATACATAGCATTTATACGACGGGTTCCTTTTCTCTTACTACATTTCTGGTACTGAGGCTAATCGTAATTGGATTATTTAAATCATTGGGCTATTGAATGATATTATTGAAAGATATAGATGCATATAGTTAGATTATCAAGAATTTACTTATTTGAAACGCGTATTACAGAACGTGTGAAAAAGATATACGTAAAAAATATACAAGGTTGGAATGTTATATAGAGATATAAGTCGTATTAATTTTATTAGTGATTTTTTTACACTTGTATTTTTTGCACTTTAGTTTTCTACATATTCTTGAACGTTGAATTTTATGTCGATTTAATTGTTAATTTCTTTTCATTAGAGTTTAAAAACTGATCGTTAAAAATTACTAATGGATAAATTAAAAAAAAAAAAATTCAAATGATTACGAACGGCTTTGGGAGACCCCTATATTGGGGATTTGTAATACACACGTAAGTAGTGGCGTCGCATATGTTTGTTTTTAGTGCCCTCATCTATCGATATAAAATTCGTTCATGTCAATTCATTCATGTTAATCTTCATATCAATTCACTAGATGAGTAACTTATGTAGTTAATTTATGGTACGTACGAAAGATCATAAGTTATTGAAAAAAATTTTTTCCTCCAGATATGTAAGTCTGGCGTTACGTTTTTTTGTGGCGACTGTATCCATAATATACCTTACTTGTTAGTTATTGACGCATATTTATAAACTTGTAAGTCATTGACGCATGTCTACAAAAAAAAAACTTTTTTTTTAACATACTTATCTGTTATGCACATGTAGGTCGAAAAATATTAACAAATATTCAAAGTTTCCATGATACGATCATAGTGAAACGTGGGATAAATGGTATGAAACCGGTATGGGTAAATCATCAATACAATATAATAATACATATATCGGAAATTTTGTTTTTTTTTTTTAAAAAAAAAAAAAAAAAAAACTCGACAATTCCGGTTAGAAGACAAAGACATTATAAAAGGCATATGTATAAGTATTTAAAAGCGGTCAAGTACATTACAGCATTGTAGTTTTATCTTTAGGTGATCTGTTATTTTTTCACCCAATACGTATAATTAGGTTAAGACTTTTACATTGTTGACAACGTTTTACGTATCAGGTTTTAGTGTAAAGAAAGCAACTAAAAAGTTATCGCTGCACTATTCCAAAATTAGTATAATTAACATTTTAAAAGAAAGTTAATATTATATATAAAGTATTATAATCATGCATTCAAAAATTTGCAAGTCGAATTCTCTGACTTTTCAGCTTTTTCTTAAAAGAAAAAAAAAAAAAACCTTACAGATAATAATAAACCTCCCGGATAATAATTAAAGGTAGAAAAATTTTGGCCGGCCAGGTTATGAGAACTTAAATTATTTAACAATTCCATAATTACAATCACCATGTCCATTTATTTGAATACAAACCATAGTGTAAATCCCAAAAATTCATATAACTCTAAATATAACTCTAACGCAGCTAGCGTAAATCCTAAAAATTCATATAACTCTAAATATAACTCTAACGCAGCTAGCGTAAATCCCAATATCAAAAATTCATATTCATATAACTCTAATGGAGTAAGCGTAAATTCAAGTAGCAAAAACTCATTTAACGAGGTGGTAAATGAGAGAAAGCGGACAATTGAGAATCTCATGTCAAAATATCGAATGGGTGAACCATTCGTTACATCTTCTCATGAATTTTACATGGAAGACTTAGCATTCAAAGATGTAAGATGCTTAGATGATTTAATAAATAATTTTTTCGAAAAATCTTTGTCCTCTGGACTATCAATCGATAAAAATATGTTCCGACAATTGCAAATGGACTTTGAACAGGACCTTCACCAACAATACACGTTGTTTTCTCTTTTCGAGGCTGAAACCGCTGGCGAAGATTGGAATAATGTTGATGTATTGTCTAATAATGTCGAGATCCCAATAAATTTTATCTCAAACAAACTTACTACTAATCATAGTCCTACCGATGTCAATTCAATTTTTTGGGTTCCAAAAGGCGCAACAAATTGTTCTACAAAAATTCCATTCGAATACGAAAGTTTCCTATTGAACTTACCTTTTTTAGTGTGGTATGAATTTGTAAGGTTATTCAAACCATTCGGAAAGATGCATTATTCTATAAATGTTTTAAACAAACTGAAGAACCGTAAAACTGGTTCTGAATTTTATGACGCATTTGAATCAATATGCAAAGAATATTTAATGGATTCCTGTAGGAATTATAACGGTCAAGAACTATGTAAACTTATACCATACAATAAGTTAATTTGGGAGATTTCTGAAACAAATAAATCTGTAGGAAAACGAAAGCATATTTATTATTCTGCTGATGTAACAATGCGAAATGGAAAATTAGAAATGGAACTCAACCCTCCTAGATCTTGTCAATCCAAAAGATATTATAGAATGCTTTCTTCGGAAAGATTTTTACACGTAAAGCTCAATAAAGAAATTGATGTAGAAAAAATAGATGATAGAAGATTTTCTATGTTAAAAAATCTTTTATTACAACCTTTAGAATTAGCTGGGAGAACTTATGAGTTCTTGTACGCAAGAGAAGGAACCTTATACTACTTTGCAACTTATGGTTCGGGTCTCGAACCTGTAAAAATTTGGGAGGCAATTAATTCTGATGTTCCGATAAATTGTAATCTTAACATGACAATTGCTAAATTTTATAGTCGTGTTTCCTTAGGATTTTCCGATTCCAATCCTGCAATTGTTTTTGATCATAATCAAATTCGTTATAATGAACCAGACGTAGAAAACACCATAGGTCAATGTTTAACGGATGGATGTGCTGCAATATCATTAGCTGCAATGCGTGAAATTGCAAAAATAATGGATTATAAAGAAACACCATTATTTATACAAGCAAGAATAGGTGGTGCCAAAGGAATTTGGTTTTTAGATCCTAAAGTCAAAAATCCATATGAACTTAGAATTGATTTACGTCAATCTCAAACAAAATATAAATTAGATTTAACAAAAAATAATCATCATCTTAGAACTTTAGATCTCGTTCGAATTATTAGAGCTCCGGATCGTCCTGCTGCATTGAATGCTCAATTGATTAGAATATTAGAAAATGGTGGTGTACCGGTTCAAGTTTTTATTGATATGATAAAAGAAAATGTACAAAAAATTAGAGATATGGTAGTTGGTCAAGACGATCCAACTGTATTGCGTGCTTGGATTGCGAAATCCGAAAATATTTTTCATAGACGTATTGAAGAACGAATTAATAATAATGATTCGGATGTAAATGATTATGGTAGTAATATAAGTGAAGTTAGCACGAATTCTGGATTAGGTGGTGTCTCTTTATCTGGTTTTCCCGATAGTCCTTCGGAAATTTGTATAGAAATGCTTGACGCTGGGTTTACCCCTTCGACATGTCCTTTTTTGGCAAAAAAGTTAAAACATTTACTCAAAGGACAACTAAAGGGTATGGCTTCCAGATTCCATATAGAAACTCCATTATCACGATCCCTCATATGTGTCGCCGACCCAACCAACTCCTTAGAACAAGGGGAAATTTTTATTCAATTAGATGGTGAAGCTGGTTATGACGAAAGGGGAATGCGTTTTGGAATAATTGAAGGTGACGTGATACTATCTCGTAATCCGTGTGTTCTCCCATCGGATATACAAAAAGCTCGGGCTGTCAATAACCCATTATTAAGTAAATATTATAATGTTGTAATTTTCCCTGTAAAAGCTCAATCAAGAGAAGGTCCTTTAGCTGCCAAATTAAGTGGTGGTGACTATGATGGTGATAAAGTATTTTGTTGTTGGGATCCACGTATAACTGAATTATTCGAAAATTCACCCGTTGCCGAAACTTTACCTGAAGTAGAAAATGCTTTTGAAAAATGTAAAGAGACAGTGTCTGAATATTTGGCTCCTGTCAAAGAGAATATTGAACTTTGTGGCAAAAAAATTCAAGAACTATTCCTTAATGAATATTTTAGAGATTTTTTAACACCCCGAGGGTTATATGATTATTATCATAGGTTATATTCATCTCACCATGGTTTATCTAATCCAACATCTATTTATTTAGCACAAGTAGCTGCTAGATTATTAGACGCAACCAAACAAGGGGAAACCCTTAAACGCTCTGTGCTTGTGGCTGATAAAAAATATTCTAAAATACCAATACCACCCTGGATGGATAAAGACAAAACAGATTCTAATTTTAAAAGTGTATGTATTATGGATGACATTAAACGAGCTGTTCAAGAGGAAATAGCATTTGTTAATTCACCCGAATTTACTGTTGCTCCTAATGCTCAACTTGATGCACCTGACCACCATATTCAACAATTCTGGTTACGCGAATATGCAACAGCAAGTAGCATGGATGATGATAGATATAAAAAAGATTTGGAACTTATTATTAGTGTTACTGATTCCATTCTTAGAAAATATAATTATGATGTTAGAGGAATATTAGGTGAAGATGAAAAAAAGGTTGATCCTTTGTTTTTAAATTCAAATAACCAAGAACCACTTCCGTCATATTCAGTTCATTCAAAAAATGCAAGAATAAGAGCTGTAAGTTTTAAATATACAGAAGAGTTTACAAATCTTCCACCCGCATCATGTTACCAAAGTGATATATTAAAACATGTTGATAGATCTGATCTAAATCATGATATTACTTTATTTGAATTGAGATTAAAAGCTGCAGCATTATATATACAAGCATTTACAAAAAATCCAGAAAGTGAAGGATGTTGGAAAATCGCATTTAGAGTTTTGTGTGGTCTTAAAGCTAGAATGCTTGAAAGTGAAAAATCTGATATTGTAGGAGGGCCGAGAACAGTTGTTTACGAAGTATGGAAGTCTCTAAATGTAGATAGACGATGGAGGAATATAAGACTATAAATGAACGTTATGAATAGGACGTAGTCAAACTATATACTGTAAATATACTGTATATATTTTTATATATATTTTTTTGTAATTAGTTTTAACGTTAATCGAATACCACAGCAAGTTTATATTATTTTTCCAAAGAAATTAGGAAAAAGAAAAAAAACGCTTTAATCTACATTAGATTATTTTCGATTTGCTGCAAAAAAAATAAAAATTATACCGATACAAATAATTTTGATTTTGTTTGTAAAATAATGAATGTACAAAATTAGAGTAAATTAATTGACGGCACCAAGATATGGATAGTGCGTACTAAAGTTTAATTTTTCAACAAGCAAAGACTTTTATCGAACTACACGTCATTCTGGTTATATTGATACCTCAAAAAAATAAGGAAATATGTTCGATATATCCAAATGCCATGCATGTATGTATGTATTAGAATACCTAAACGTTAAAGGATAACCCAGTGTGACGATTAGCGTTTTATTCAACTCAAGTCGTTGACTAATATAGTAATACTGTAATATCACTTATATGGACAATGAAATATGTATGAATTTCTCGCATATTTATACATATTTCATTGTTTATAACAACTATAAACGCTAGTGACGATTAAGCCCGGCCAATCCAATAGTGGCTTGCCAATTATTAGTCTTGAAAAACTTGTTTTCAACGAATTACAATAAGAATAAATTCATAACGATAAAAAGAAAAGATGCATTATTTACAGGTCTTATTTTAGACAATACAGAACAATGCAAAATTCTGGATACTCGTCAAGTAAGTTACAATTTTGAATGTCTACATGATTTGCACCACAGATTACGCAAATTACATGTAAAGTTACATAGAGATAGTAATAATGAACTCGTAATTGGCCTTAATAAAATCTTTGTTAAAATTTTCAACATACTTGCTTATTTTGTTTATTTTCTGATTTCAATCAATTTCAAACAACGGAAATTTTTTTTTGGCCTAGAATCAAGATTTAAACCAACATTTGACGTGTTTTAAGCCAATGATTTTACTTTATTTGTTTAACCAATCATTAATAACACTATGAATTTCACTATGCTTAAAATGTCATTAAAAATATTACATTACTATAAATACGTATTATCATTTCTTTCTAAATAATTGCAGAATTGTGCCGTTAAAGAAAGCAAATAAAGTCTACAACTATGTCAACATCAACATCAACATCGCAGCCATTTGCGGGGCTTGGACTTGATAGCCTTCCAATTTCTCAAGAACGTCTGTCACTTTTGAATCGTTTTAAAAATGAAAGACTAGGAAATATTCGACCCTTGAATGAATTTTTTGATAGAGACAGACTCTCAAAACCCGCTAATATGGGAGGTAAGTACATCGTATTAAGCAAAATTTATCGTGTTATAGCAATATTAATAGATTTCAGCTGGTGCCTTTTAATAACGCATTAAACTTTATTCATTTTTTATTAGCCGTTGCCCAAAGACTTTCTTATAATTTAACTTACTTCCAATCGAACTATATCTTAATTGTTATAGGGTTGTTGATTTATTGCTTGTAAGTGTACGCTTTATACATTAATCCCAATCATCCTTTTCGTTCTAATTTCGATACGATAATCTGGTTTTTTTTTTTTGTCTTCAATAGAATCGCAAATATCTGGTTGCTTATAGCAATTGTTTTCCTTCTTGGAGGTTTAAATTATATTCGTAAGCTACCACCAAATGAGCCGTTAGTCATTCATGATTATGTTATCACCCAAAAACATTTATATATGGGATTATTTGGTGTTTCTATTCCACTTTTGTGGATATCTTCGGCCGGTTCTACCATATTTTGGATTGTCGGTAAGTAGTATCTATTATTATAATATTTTTGTTATTATTATTAGTATTTTTTAAAAAATGAATTTACCCAATTTTAACTGGGATACGTATTTTCACAAATAGGTGCCTCGGCCACATTAGTACTTGGCCATGCCGCAGTACTTGAACCAGGCGTTGAAGGAGGATTTGCGGCAAATGTCTAAATTCGCAATTTATTATTAATTGGTTTTTAAAAATTGGACAATACACATGGTCAACCTTTTTAATCAGATTCTTCGATAAGCAGATTACTTCTTTCCATATAAAATTTCTTTTTTTAAATACTATATTAGACTTTTTAATGAGCAAAATTTGGCTTTAAGAGGTTAACTATGTTGCACATTTGGTAAGTATATTATTTATTCTATATATATATATACATATATATATATTATCACTTTACTTTTTATATAAACTTGGTCAGATTAAAGAGTTATTACTATCATAGACTTCGTTCTATTACATAATTTGATTATTGTATGTTTACTTTTTCTTCCATTTACTTAATAATAATCAAATTGAATTTTATCATGAATAATGAATATATATAATTCTCGTCTTCCACCTTTTGAACGAGTAATAATTATAAGTAATATTTACGAGTAATATTTATAAGTAATATTTTTACGAGTAATATTTACGAGTAATATTTAGTTGTAACCAAAAAAAAAAAAAAGGAAATTGGGATCGAATACTGATAAACTAATAGTATGTACATATATTAATAGAGAAATTACACTTATACACTGTACACTGATAGAAAAGGAATATTAGGGAATATTTATTAACTAAAAAAAAAAATCAAATCTCTGACCTTTTTTTATTTCTTTTTTAGTTAAAATCAATTTTTTTCATATCTTTTTTTGTCTCTGTCTTACATATAAATATCCAGCTCGCATAGTATGCTATATATATATATATATATATGCAATTTGCTTATTTAAAATTATATGATATTCAAGCAAATTCAATTGTATATAACAGAGAAGCAAAAATATAGATTAATTTAATTCTTTGAATTTGTTTTTTTAGTTTAATAATATACAACTATTACAATGTTAATTGATTTATATTAAAATTAGAGTGGTATTTTAACCATTCTCATGTAATTTCATTGATCATCGTCATCTTCAGCAAGTTTTCGTTGTCGAATCTTTGCTTGGGTGGAAGCATGTAACCCAAGGGAGAATCTAATGGAAAAATTAACACGATTATATTATTAATATGCAATGAGCAATATACAGTATAAAAGTATAATATATATATATGTGTATTTATCTTACCCAACCAAATTGAAGAATGGTACCCATAGATGTGGTTCCAAGAATTTTTGTGCAAAAGTCTGAACAATGGGAAACACAATCCAAGTCGTTCTCACCATAGGCCATAGTGACTTTTTTATTGATGCCTGAATTTGTTCAGGGGTTCTTAAACCAGCAATGATTGCCATAGCCACCAAATAAACTGAAAAAAAAATGAATACAGTACATATAAATTTAAATAATTCTAATTCTTTTACAATTAATATAACAAAATAAAGATTATCTGTGAAATACCAATATGTTGAGTTGGAAGTATAATCAATAGAGTCACTAAAATTTGCAATATTTTGGTTCCACCACCAGCGCGGTTTTTAAAAATTTTATTTGAAATCTCAAAGAGAACGTGACCAAGTGGTCCACTAATGAAAAAACCTAGTGGAATTAGCAAGGTTAACGAACTTGCATTTAAATGTAAGTACGCATTCAACGCGAATAAAGAAAACCTTACCATATAATGCCATTTTGACAACCTTCTCGTCAATTATATCATATAAAGTAATTTTGTCATTTTCCTTTGCTTTTCCTTTTCTCTTACTATTAGTTCCACTTATTTCTTGTGCCAAGAATTCTTGTAAGCCTGTTAATATTCCAGCGGTTATCGCTTTTGTTCTCAGCGGGTGAGTGTACAATTGCTCATTATATAAGGCTAGCAACGCTGAAGGAAAAGAGCGTGACTTCTCTTTAACAATAATTGGCCTTGAGTACGAAGCCATGTTTAAAATGAAAAAGGACTTTCAACGTGAAAGATATACAGTATATACGTAATATTTACATCCCTAATTTAGGAATTATCTAAAATTTGTGGAATTCAAAAAGACACTCATTAGGCAACGCGTAGCATTATGTGTCCGGAGTTTAGTCCGGAATAGTGTCCAAAAATTTTTCCGCAACTGATCTTGTCTGCAGGAATTTTTAACTTGATTAAAGATCATATTTACTGTATTACTTGAAACTAAACTGTCACCCTTAATCTCATCAATTTTGAGAATTTAAAAAGTTTCCTGGGTGGACCGGTTGAGCATCAATACGTTATCTTCGGTAGCAGTAAGTTTTTTTGAAAACGTAGACGTATTCGAAATCTGATTCTCAGATACATTTAATCGATTAAGACAACGACGTAAATGAGTAAGAGAATAAGTATGACGACCCATGTTTAAGTAGTAATTATTGATTATGTTTTTTACGTTACACCTGATCTAACCTATCAAAATTTAGAATTTGCTAAAAATTTCACTACTAGCATTAGCCTATGCAAAATTAATTCATTAGCTTTCATAACCCGGCCGGGTCAAATTTGAAAACTTGTAAAAAAAACTTTTTATATGTTTTAATAATCAGGTGCGGTTTTTTAAAAAAATTTTTTTTTGTAGTCAAGGTTAGCCTCTTTGGCTTATCGCTTTTATTAGATTGTAGAATCATGTGGTGCTCTTTTCAAGAAGGACCCAGATAAGTACATTCTAACAAGAGTATATTTTAGCCATACCTGTGTCTTTTGAGTGTCTAATTTAAGTAGTCTACCTATTACTAGGTTTTATAAACCCTCTAATTTAAGTTTCATATATCAATCTATTTAACTTCACTTGAAACATATGATATATTAGTTAGTCCAAGTTTTAGAATCATTATGAACTACCTATAGGATTACTGGCATAGTTAACTGATTTATTCTCAAGTGCATGACCTGTTAGAGCAGTTTGGTAATCACTATTACTATATTACCTAGTTTACTTCAATAATTTATACTGAGTTTAAGGACAAGTACTTGTGAGCCAAAATCATTACGGTTACCTATTCAGCCCTTGTAAA
>CAJVPZ010003740.1:0-10673 GCA_910592135.1 Racocetra fulgida | reverse complement strand
CTTAGCACAGGTTAAAGTGCATTTTAGTTTATAGTTTCTTTTGTCAGATAGCTCTATATATAGATTTCTACGACCATATAGATAGTTTTTTACCTGGTTAGCAGATTTTTATATCTGTAGACAAGTTCTCTTAGATTTTAGGATAGTCTTTTAATTCCTATATTATTTGGTCA
Source organism: Racocetra fulgida (assembly GCA_910592135.1). Classification (NCBI taxonomy): domain Eukaryota; kingdom Fungi; phylum Glomeromycota; class Glomeromycetes; order Diversisporales; family Gigasporaceae; genus Racocetra; species Racocetra fulgida. The sequence continues at coordinate 10,500 of CAJVPZ010003740.1, read as the reverse complement.
TTTTCTTTTTTAGTTTGTTTTTCTTTTTACTCTTTTCTCATTCTACACTTACACCTTTTTTTTCTTTTTTACTTCTCTACGAGAAGGTGTCATCAGATTGGCGACACTCTATTGTAGAGCGGTAATTCTGACAAGGGCGGTGAATCCATCTGGTGATGCTGGAGCTCATATTCTCAGAAAGTTGAGGATCCCAGTGGAGGAAAATATTCACTTAGGCGGATCGCTCCTGGATCATACTCTAGCACTTAATCTTAGGATTAGGTTGCGATAATGAGATAGATCAAGAGATTCTTTATTTGGACAGGCATGAGTCAGTTTATGGTAGATAATGTAAGCTTAGCTAACTGAGATTTCTAATTGTAATCTGCTGCCAATTATAAAATAAAGGAAGGATCGCTGAAGTAAAAAAAATAAAAAATAAAAAAAAAAAATATAAAGTACAAAGAAGAAATTTGATATGTAGATTTTAAAGGTTTTTATTTTTTTTTCCTGTTAAGCTTGTGCAAAAGGTATTAAAATTTTTTCATACTCTTAACTATTTATCTGAAAAAATGTAAGATATACAGAAAAGGAAATATGGGTATATGGATTCTTCACAAATTTTTTCTTTTGTTAAGTTTTTATTTGGGTTTTTTAGATTAAAATTATAAAAAATTTTTTTTTTCCTTTATTTATTTTATTTTTTCCTTTTAACTCTCAAAACTTATTCAACTTTATAAGACCAAATTAATAAAGTATATTAAAACAAAGAAATAATGTGCTTTGGATACTTAAAGAATATAACAATACAAGAAGTAAACAAGCTAAAAAAAGATAAAAGAAGAATATTGTGAATATTCTGAAGGATAATTTTATTAAAGATGGCATTTGGCTGAAGATGTTTTTGCTGAAGATATTTGTGAAAATGTCTTTATTAAAGTTATCTATAAAGAAGTTTTTAATAAAGATATATTTGCTAGAAACAATAAATTTGATAAGGAAAGTAAAAAAGAGCTTGAAAAAGAAATAACAATAGTCCTAACTCTCATATTAAAAAAAGTTAAAAAGAAAGATACAAGAATAATTAAAGGTTTACCAAAATTATCATATAATTGTAAGTTTGGTACTTCTAGTATACTTTTAAATACTGACAAAAGAGCCTACTTTTTTTAAGTCTACAAGGTTGGTATAGTAAAGGTTTTTAGCTTTTGTATAATTATTTATATTAAAAGGTTTTAATTATTATTATTATTATTAAAGTGAGTTTTTAGAAGGGTTTTAATACTTCTTGCATTTTCTATATTTTCTATGACTTTTTGGACAAGTAAGTATTTTAGTAGGGCTGTAATCTATTTTAAGTTTTCCTTATTAAGTAAGTCTTCTAATAAAAATATAAATGAATTCATACTTTATAAAGAAATTAAACAGCTTAGAGAAGATCTTATGAAGATTCAAAAAAAATTAACAATAATTAAATATAATGAATAATAGGCTTATAAATTTTTTTTGTATGATGATAACAAAATGAAAACAAATGAAAAAGCTATATATGTTGTCTATATCTCTTCAAAACTATATATATTCCAAAGAATTCATTTTTTGGCTGAGTTCTATTTGTATAATAAAACATTTCTAGTTATATAATATGGTTATCACCAAAAATATTACTGACTTATTAATGATAAAAATGTTGCTTTATAATATAAAGAATGAATATGTAAGAAATTACAGGTAAATAGAATTAGTCCAACCTGTTTTATACAGTATATCAATAATTTTATTTTATTAAAATATATAAGAGGATTTTAAAAAAAATTTGTTTGTGAACAGCAGAAAAATAGGTAGATATTTAGAATATAAATATAAAGAATATACAAAGAAAATATATTTTGATAGGTATAAGCACAAAGATGTTATAGTATATCAAAGTATATTTTTAGATAAAATAAAATTATTTGAATAAGAATAGCAACATATAAAGAAAAAAGGTTCTATTTAGAGATACAGACATTTTGTAACAGTGCTATCTTAATTATATTATAGTTATATTACTACTATTGCAATCTGTTATAACACAATGTATATATTGTTGTGGATTGTAATATATAATATAGATCATAATAAATATCATAGGTCATAATAAATGTTGTAAGTCGTAATAATCACTATAGATTGTAATAACCACTATAGGCTATAATATGCTTGTTGTATTTATATATAGCACATTATAGAGTTTGATTTATATTTAGTATTTTGGAAAACAATTACAATTTATATGTAAGCTTCATAAATGATCTATGCTTTAAAAAAAACAAGTTATAAATTAATAAAACATGAACCAAAATATATAAATACTGATTTTATATATAGTAGCACAATTATTTAAATATATTTGAGTTTATTAAAGCTGCTTGAGGGTCAAACTAATTTTATTATTTTTATTTCTTTTGGAATTAAATATTCTAAATGCTAAATAATATCCTTTATAAAAATTAAAAAAATCATTTTAGTTACATTAAGATATAAAAGTTTTTGATATACAAAAGTTAATGTAAACTATTTAACAAACAATTTATATTCAAAATCATCTTTGCAACAGTTTTGAATATTATCAAAGTTGTGCTAAAAGAGTGAGTTAAGCTATATTTGTAAAATAAAAATATTTTAAAAATAGCAATAAAATAATTATAAATATATATTGATACATACTATAACCCATATTATTGTGCAGCCATGTTATTGATGACTGCACTAAAAATTCTCATATTTGTATAGTTTACATCATTACTGTTTTTACATCTTTTTTTTTTATGGCTTAAATTTTAACAACAGTCTCATATTAAAAAAAAAAAGAAGGGATGTAAGAAAAAAGTTTATTTTGTTGACATAAGCTATACAAATAAAAAAAATAGTATAGTTGTCAATAACTGCTTCACAATAATACCATTATTGGATAGGGTTAAAAATATACACGTGGGTGTTAAACGATGAAAGATGATTGGTGCAATCATGCCGCTGCATGGCATAATCTGCACCAATCATCTTCCACCATTTAACATCCATGTGCATATTTTTGAAACTCTATCCAATAACTATAAATTAATGATATAACTAATCTTCTATAAATCTATTAACTAAGGGAGCTAATATTTAAAAGCTCAATATAGCCCTCTGAGGATTGTTAATTGACTATTCTCCAGAGCATCAGAGTTAGTCATTTGACAATTACAAAAATTAAAAAAAAATTATATAAATTTTGCATATTTTATATGCTCTTTACATATTTTATATACTCCTTGCATATTTTATACATCATTTGCATGATTATATATAATTATACAAAGGTATATAAATATGCAAAGGGTATATAAAATATAGTATGCAAAAGATGCATATTTTATATACTCTATATATATTTATGCATCTCTTGCATATTTATATACATTTTGCATAATTATGCATAATTATACATAAAATATATAAGGTGTATAAAATATGTAAAGAGTATATAAAATATGTAAAGAATATATAAAATATACAAAATTTATATAATTGTTCTTAATTTTTGTAATTGTCAAATAACTGACTCTGATACTCTGAGAATAGTCAATTGACAATCTCCAGGGGCTATATTGAGCTCTTAAATGTTAGCTCTTTAAGAGTTGATTTATTAAATCTTTGAGTGAATAAGCAAAGTTTTCAAATTTAATTATGTAATCATTATTTACAATATCTATTTCTTGTTTATTCTTAGGATAATATTGTGACAAGTCAACTATCTCAGTAATAAGCAAATCATCTTGCATAGAGATAGGTTTGATATTTTTAAATGATCCTAAATTAACCAAATTATCATCTTCATTTAAAACCATTATCTCATTAACTGTTGATATGTTGACAACCTATGTAATTTGGCTTTTGTAATTTTTTTTTCATAGCTATTTAACTCAGATTTTATATTAATCATCTGACTTTAGCTCTATAGTATATTTTAAGATAGATAAATTTTTCTTACAACTTGCTTGTAAGAGAGAAATTGAAAAAAGTCAACATATCAATTCTGCTAAATAATAAGGTTGGAATTTAATTGACTTTACTACAAAATTGGTATAACCTTTTTAGTAATATATGATAAGTCATATGGAGATAGTTTAGCATCAAAATGTTGAAGTTTAATAACTAATTCTTTACTTTCTTGCTTGCTACAATTTAAACTTTGTTAAAGTATAATAGTAACAAGTGCTAACTCTCTAAATCTACTATCTTTTAATCTGAAATTTATTTTTATTTTTTTTATAATATAGCAGTCTAGCCAATTTTTATTTGCAGATTAACTAAATTAAGAAATTTATATTTCCTAATAATAGCTATACTTATCCACCTATAAAGTAGCTTACTCATACTTTCGCTAGATATGACTTGTCTTAGTGGACTTCAAGCCTCTCTCTGGGCCTCTAACTTACTAGAAGTTATCCTTCGGTCATAAGCTGGTGCCACATATCATATCAAAGTTAGCTTTCCTTTTTACCAAATGAAATACAAACACAAATGCAAAGAGCAAAACAAAAATAGAGAAATACTATAGTATGGCGTCGAGTTCTGGTCTACCTAAATCAATAAAACCAAATAAAACAAATAATGAAAAAAGAAAAAAAAGAAAAAAAAACAAAGATGGCACTATTAAATCCATGCAGAATTGTAAAAATTTTATAGTACTACAAATAATTTAGACTAAAACTCTATGCTAGTTATTTATATCTATATTCAGGATGTAAAAATATAAAAAACCATCCAGTCTTGAAGTAGAGCTCCAAGAGTCAAAACTTCTAGTTGCTATCTCAAACTGTTGACAAGCCTTCTGCAATGTTTCAAACTGTAACTTCCTGGACAAAGTTTGCGAGCTATTGTTCGTCGATCTACGTTGGTAGATCGGGCACTCTCAGTATAACTATCATAACCTCTTGAGGATAAAGTATCTAACACTATAATCTAAAGCATACGTATACGTGTATGTGTATTTCTTTTTTCAGCAGCGATTGTTGTTATCGATCTTTTGATGGGAGTATGCTATTTTTCTCACTTATTATAGAAATTTCGCAAAGACCAAGAGAGTGGGTATGGAAGAGGGTTTTGGTTTGCAGGTAGCCTTAAACTTCGGTAAGGAGTGTGTTGAAAACTTGCTTGTTGTTCTCCTTAGACCAACTATAGTATCTTTAACTTCGTCAGCAGAAGCAGAGCTTCTATTAAAATTTTCTGTACAAAGGCACTACCTTCTTGCCAGTTATCTTGTACAGAAATGCTTTTAACTTGTATACTAAATATACAGAGAAGTCCGGAGGAAACATAGAAATCCTTAACCTCTGTAAAAACCATTATTATATAGTTGTCTCTTCTACTTTTCTCTAACAAGTTTCTGTTTTTGTTAGCTGTAAGTTTGGTATGAGTGATTATTGGGGAGAGTTGAATCTGAAACCTATTTTAAAAAATAAATTTAATTATATATAAATTAGAAGTTTGCTATTTATTATCACTGGTGATCATCACCAGTACATAATTAGCCAATCAATTTGCAAGATCAGGTGTAATGTGCAGATCAGTTTCATGTAACAAAAACAAAGAATTTTTTAAAAAATCAATCATATCTTAAAATTTTGTCTATGAAACCATCTTTCAGGCACTAACAAAAAAAAATTCTTGCAAAATTTTATTATAGGTTTTGTTTAACTTTATTATCAAACCATTACTCTTACCCTAATATCAAAACAAATAAACTTTGTTTAAAAAGTTTATACATTACACCTAAAATATATATCATAAATCACCAGTGGTGATTTGTAGTAATTTTCTATAAATTATATATAAATTATTGGGTGTCTTTAAAATATACCTGAGATATAGGCTCTTAACCTATGACTAAACATAATTAAATTAAATTTAATAGTCATCACATACTAACTAATTTTAAAAAAACTAAAATTAAGAGATAGGATAATAACCTTTACTCAGATATATTTTAAGAATTTTCTAAATTATTTATGATTAGAAAAAATCAAACTTCAATCATATAAAATTTATATAATCAAAGTTTATAGATATTTAAATACTATGATAGTAAGAATGCATGAAATATAATAGAAGATAAATTAGATGCTAAAATTCTTTAAATTGTTTATTAAATATATTTATTGCTACTTGTTTAAATGTGTTATTTGTATGAATTTAATAAATTATTACTGTGATTTTAATTAAATAATTAAAACAATTAGCTAGATTAGCTGTATTTGCTTCAAGTATATTAATAACTTCTTTTAATAGTGTCCAAATTGATCTAATCTGTCAATATGTAGTAAAAGAATTCATCATCATTTAATAATGTAAGAATTTCAACATTTGAAATAATAATTAGAAAAAAAATAAAAAGTTAAAATTTTTATTATAATATAGTTACTCAATCAAATACAGAGCACATATATAAAATAAAATCTATAGTAAACTATAATAAGGCTTAATATGTCTTGTATCATGACTAAAGCTCTTCTAATCGAATTTTCATTTTATTCAAACCTTGTTATTTCATTAATGAGATTCTTTAAAAATATTACAATCTTATTATATTTATTAATTATATTCCTAATATTTGTTATTTTAATCGAATCAATTGCAATTAAGTTGATTGTATATGCTGTATATCAAATATTCTATATATAAGAATAAGATCCTTAAATCTTTTAACATGCATATTTGCAATTCAATGCAGCATTTGTAACTATGACAGCAATTTTTTTTTCTATATTCTCAATTAAATTAGATTTTTCTTGAGTTAAAAATTTACTTGTGTATGCTTTAGATAAGTAGTTTTAAAGTACAATAAAGTATTCTTTTCAATCTATATGTGACAATATCCAAGCATCTAACACTTATAAAAAAAAAGTTAAATATTAAAAATTGTAATTTTTAAAACATAGTATCTCTATGCCTTTAATTGAAATAATTATTTCTATCTTTATACAATAATTATTTCCATCTTTGTACAATAATAATAATATATTTATATACTTAAGATAAGATTTTCACAATATTTGAGTTCACTATTGATTATGCTGGTTGTTTATGCAACTTTAGTATCTAAAAAACATTCTAGAAGTGTTGTTTGTGAGGGTGGAATATATCTTGGATTTAAATTTTTAATAAAATCTCTTATAAAAGGATTTTTGATAATTTCAAATAGGATCTCTTTATAATCTAAGCTTTTAATAGTGATTGATCAAGACGACTATTTATTTCAGAAGAAAGAGAATTATTTTGTAAAGATTTGGAGGTTTGTATAGAAGGTGATGATTTACAAGTATATTTATTGATTTCTTCAGTTAATTTTTTATGCCAATATGCACTAATGTCTTTGAAACAAGATGTGCAATGATTAGCTAAATAGACTTTTATAATTTAAGGTTTTCTATGCTTTTAGCTTTGATTGCAATAGTAGTATGTTGCTTTATAGTGACTATTACTATTATTACAATTTGAACCACTAGTTTTTTTGCTTTTTGGTTAATTGTTTTGAAAAAAACAGAGCTAGTATCATCTAAAATAATTGAGTTTTTTTACTTAAACTTGCTATTGTTAAAGGATAAAATTTTTTTTTATTTTTATTTTATTTTTGTTACAATTAATTATTTAATAAATATGCTATATAACATTACAACATATATCATTATACTATTTATTATTACTTACATTATCACTTATGTTATGATATATGATACATAATACATATAATTACTTATTACTTCTTTATAACCTACTACTTTTATTACTACCTACTACTTCTATTATGACTTACTACTTCTATTATGATTTACTACTTCTATTATGATCTACTACTTCTATTACAATCTACTACTTCTATTACAACCTATAACATCTATAATATTTGCTACCTAAATTATACCAATGCTATATCAGTATTAAATACTATAACTCCGTTATCTCAAAATGTCTATATCTCTAGTTCTATCAGTATTTAATAAAGGTGAACATAAGTTAATTTTTATAATCTATAATAAATGTGTATTTTATTTGAATAAAAATAACAAAAGGATTTAGATACCTGAAGATAAGATGCTTTTGCAAAAAAAGTGAAATAAAAGGTTAATAATAGTAAACAAATTTCTTACAGAAAAATATAGTTAGCTAAAATTGACTGATGAAGAGACAGAAATGTATTTAAATGTTTTTTTTTTTAAACTGCATCTAAGTATACTTTATTTATTTATTCTATTTATAAAGTATTATATATATTTACAAATCAATATTAATAAACTTTAGGATATTGTTAGGTTTCTCTGTTTTAGAGCCACCTTTTTTGTTAACTAAATTTTTTAAAAGTTTGATTTCTTTTTGTAACCTTATTTTCGATAAACTAATGGCTATATTTTTTGGAATTAGGTTATTTCCCAATTTGGCTTAAGTATACCAAAGCCAAATTTTATAAATTGTATGAATATGAACCCAAATTGCTGCATGGCATTTTTTGGGATTTTTTATATTAATTGCCAAGAAAATTTTTTTGATTGAGTTTGGTTGTGGATCCTCCATATGGTTTTTGAGCATTTTATATCCTTGGTTCCAGATACTTCTGCTAATATTGCATTTAATAGCGAAATGTTCTATGGTTTGTATTGTATAAGCACAGCCTGGGCAGTTAGAATCTAAATTTTGTGAAATATGATCCCAATGGTAATGCTCTGTGTAATAACCACTAAAAAATATCTTTTTTCTTGTTTTGAATGCATCTCATTTTGACCCAGCTTGTTAGTTCCTGTTGTAAACTTTCTGGATTTAGTATTAGAGTAGGAGCTGGTGGTAGCTCTTTGCATAATGCTCCTGTGCAGTTCTTTACTGAGTAGTTGTCAGCTGTAACTTGTTCTATTTTTAGATTTTCTAGAGGCCAGGGCCAATTGTTTACCGTTGCTACTTGGCCTTTAGTTCTGATCCACGCTTTTAGGTAAGGTTTCCATCTGTCTGGCCATCCTTTTAGTTTTATATTTTGAGTTGTAAGTGCTGTATTAATTGTTATATTTCTTTTCTTTCGGATATCAGTTTGAATGATGCTTCTTTTTGTTTTAGCCCAGAAGTGATCGCTTGAGAGGAGTTTAATCCAGATTGAAACCAGTCTTGTGTCTAGCATATCTTTTAGTATTGGAGCCTCTAGCCCTCCATCTTCCTGATTCAGTTGAAAGGTTGAATATCAGGGAAGCATTTTGGATTTGTTTTTGGTTCAATTTGAGATAATTGTATTGATTTCATTAAATTGTTTTCTGCTAGGTGGAAGCAAGTAAGCTAAGTACCAAATCTTGGAAATAAGTAATGACTTGGCTACCAGAATCTTCCCTTTAAGTGAAAGGTTACACACTGAGAGGTGGTCTACACTTTTTTTAATTTTTTTTGTTAATTTTTGCCAGATATTCTTGGAAGGGTTGCCAGTAATATCTGTTTTATATCCCAGAATTGTTAGAGCTTTGTTTGCCTCATGCATCTGTAGTAGCTCTGCTTCTCTTAATTGGATTCTGTGAGCATTTTCTGTAAGTGGAATTAGGATAGACTTGTGTTTGTTAATCTTGGCACTTGATGCCTTTTCATATTTGTTAATAATGTTTGTAAAGCTGTCTCAGTCCATTGTAAAGCTGATTCCAATTGTCAAACCGTCTGCATATACAGCTAGTTTGAAGTCTTGGTTGTTAATATAGATGCCTCGCAAATTTTGTTGTAAAGCTATTAAAAGTGGGTTAAAAGCTAGTATATACAGCAGCAGAGAAAGTGGGTCTCCTTGTCTAACCCTTGTTCTACTTTAAAGGGATCTGAGATATGGCCATTTGCTGTAATATGTGCTTGCTGAGTAGAAAAAGAGTGTTGACAATTTTTGTAAACTTTGGGTCAAAGCTCATTTTTTGAAGGACCATTTGTAGATATGAGTGATTAACTCTATCAAATACCTTTTGTTGATCAAGTAGCAAGAGCCGGTGTTGTTTAGATTGATCTGTCTGGTTTCTTAGCACAGTCAAAATATCTAGAGCAGTATCTGTAATGGATCTCCCTCTAATGAATGCTTGTTGTTTTGGACCAATAAGTTGATTGCAGATTGGATTAATGTGATTAGCCATAATTTCCATGAAAATTTTGGCATCACTGTTTACAAGTGAGATCGGCCTCTAGTTGTTAATATCTTCTAGGTTGTCAGATTTTTTTTGAATCAGTGTAATTATGCTTTTGTTCCAGGAGTTAGGCATATTGCCTGAGCTAAGGACATAATTAAAGAGTTTTGCTAGAAAAGGAAGAAGTTCCTCTTTGGTATCTTTGTAAAACTCATAGATAAGACTATCTGATCCAGGTACTTTGTTGCAAAGCAGTGCATTTATTATGCTACCTATTTCTTCTTCGCTTATTAGTTTGGTTAGATGTATATTTTGTTCTTCTGTAACCTTTGGAAGATTTTGTGTTAGTTCGCTTGCTGCCTCTTGGTCG
>CAJVPZ010003739.1:0-10673 GCA_910592135.1 Racocetra fulgida | reverse complement strand
ATGCCAATTTTTTGCTTGTGTAATTTTACGTTCTCAAAAAGTACTTTAAAGTGTATAAATAAGTTACCCGGGCTATTTATTTACACTAGCCAATCAGACGAATTTCAGCCCATGATGCCCTAACTCTAACCCCAAATTAACCATTTAATCTAACTTTAATTAAATAGACTAACATATGCTATAACTGAACACGGCCTTAAATTTTTAGTCATGCACGAGGGCATGCCTTGGAATAGAGGCATGCGTATCTATGCCTAAGCATGCCCCTCCATGTTTGGGCATGTCCTCAAAACATATATACAGTTCTTTCATAAGTGCATCCCTATAAATGTACTTTGTTATGACTTTTTCTTTATAAGTTCACATTATTTAATCTAATGCCTCTTATTTGTAACAATCGTTTCACTGATAATTTAATTCGCAGACAGTTAATTTACAGACAGTCTGTGGAATAATCTTGTCTGCAAATTAAGTTGAAATAATACAGATTATATTAGATCAGTATAATAAAAAGCATTAGAATAATTTATTAAAGTGCAAACTTAGATCTCAATAAGTGTATATTTCTCCAATGACATACACTTATGGAGGGTCGAGTGTATCAATATTATTTCTAAAAACAGTTAATATTAACCAATCAGAAGACGTATTCATTTAACATAAGTCATGCCTCTAGGCATGCCCAGGGGCAGTGTTGTCATACGACAGGGACACGAACAACGGACAGTCCGGGACAGGGCATCCCGAACATGTCTTTTTGTTCCAGACAATTAAAAATATAATAAGAACAGCCCTGTTAGCAAATCAGGTTGTTCAATAAACTATGCATGTCAGAAATATGTGCCAGTTTATGGTGCAACTGTGGCGCATATTGCCAAAACCACGAATCAGATTTCAAGATTAGGTGTAACGTAACATGATCAGGAAAATTCAAAACAAACGTTTTGTTTTATCCAAATCGCTTATTTCTCATAAGAAACCAGCTTTAGTGTCTAACAAAAAGTTTTCCTTGAGCAATGTTACTATATAATCACCTAACCTCTAACCTTATTATAAATACTAACCTTAACATTAACGAACTTTAAAGTTTTTTTGCTGCGTCACAGACTTCTGACATGAGGTGTCACGGGAAAATTTTTCATAAGCTTAGGCCAGACCAATTTAATTCGGTGGTTTACATTACCCCCCCCCCTCTCTTAGTAATATATATGATTTTGGCCGGAGAGCATAATGTCGGGCGGAATTAAGATTGGGATCCGAAAAATTCCGAAGAGAGAATGAACGAACATAAAAGACGAGCAAGGTTAGGCCGAAAAATTTCCGATTTAAAAGAGTTTTATTAAAATTTACTATGTCGTTCAATTTTTTATCCTCCCCCCCTCTTTTGAGAGAAGAATGTAATGTAAACCACCGAATTAAGTTGGCCCGGCCTTATGCTTAATTTTGTCATCGTTATGTATTTTATTATGAAGATCATTACTTCATTTTCGGCAATCGATTACATTTTTACATTGTCGCATTCCAATTACTACATTCTTTGTAAATAGTACATTTTCCCTCATCTCATAATATGTAATTGTGCTTGTACAGTAGAGATAAGTATATATAATGTATTGTTCTCTGGAAGAGTGTAATAACGGTTTTTCGTACAGCATCTAATAAAATACACACCTCGCATAATTTATGCTGCGCCCAAAGCTAATTTGTTGAACACAAATATCGCTCTCCCATAACAGCGGACATCATGGGCTGAAATTCGTCTGATTGGTAAGTTTTGTAGACATACACACGAAAACCTCAAGAACAAAAAAATTCATATAAATCGATAAATAAACATGGTTTACTGGATTATATACGTATAAAAGATAGATAGACTAGGGCAAAAAGTGGTATTTACTATTAAACAAAGCACGAATCACCAAACATACTATCTATAAATTCAAATTGATCTATTAAATCCAGGTACGCTTTAACAAATCAAGCCAACTTAAGAATATCTTAAATGTAAAACCCAGATTTCTCACGCGAACAAGCTTATCTTGTTTCAAACACCTAAACAAAAAACTTGATTTTTAAAAAAGAGACAACTGTTTTGTTAATAATTATTTTTGTTTTTGTGCATTTTAAAATTCAAACGTGGCCTTTTTCCATACCTCTTTCAGGAAGTTGTGTCAAAGCTAACTTCTCTGGAAATAAGATTATAAAATATTAATTTCAGAGTTAACTTTCTAGCTCTTTTTTTGAATATAGAAATAATGTTGTGCCGATTTTTGCTAGTGTAATTTTCCGTTCTCAAAAATACTTTAAATTGTATAAATAAGCTACTTTGGCAATTGATTTACACCAGCCAATCAGACGAATTTCAGCCCATTACATGAGACACCATCATAAACATAGGACATTGTCCGGGACATGGTCTTCCCCAATATCGCCACCAAAATTTTATAGGCACGTGATCGCGTCAAAAAATCTTTAAGTTCGTTTAAGATAGGGTTCGGGTCTATGTTAAGGTTATAATTTTAGTATTTCCAATAGTAAAATCGTCCAAGAAAAATTTTTTGTTAATGCATGAAAGGTGGTTTCCTATGAAAAATTTTGAGTTATAAGCGATTTTTGAAAACGAATGTTTGCCTGATCGTGTTACGTTACACTGATCCTAAAATCTGATCCGCAGTGGGTATATACAATCATATAAGTATCTATTTTGACTAATACCAAAATTTACATATTGACGTGACGATTTAATTGTTACATGAAAAAAATTTACAACAAATTTTTATATGATACCATATATAGTTTTGATTTACTTAGTTTACGTACGTACGTACAACTCCAATGGGACACTGTCCGGGACTGTCCGAGTCCCTACAACACTGCTCAGGGGCATACACAAGGGGCATGCCCCATGAACATGTGCCGCTAACCTTACTTATATGTTACCATGTTTGGGAATTCGTTTATTGTTCTAAATTTGGATTCAAAATTCGGACCAACTTTTTTATTCAAATACGGAGTTTTGTAATATTTATATGCGGTACATGATTTTTAATTTACAAATCGAGGAGTATTGATTCAAATTTAAGAAAATTTGGTGACACGGATGCATCTATGTACACCTAACTTTTTGATTTAATGTTATTGAGTACAGTAATACGTATTATAATAAGGCAGCGCGGGGTAAGTTAGGATTCGAGATTTAAAATATATAAAATCGTATTCTCAGAATGTTTTATTAATGTAGAACTTTTTTTTATATTTTTTTGCACTTGTTTCTTTCTTCGCATTGTTTTATCTTTACGGACTGATTTGGTGTGTACGTAGATGTACCCCGATAATAGCCTAGACTAACATTTTTTGTCTATAATTAAAATTAACATATAGATATTTATATTTAGAAATCCAGGCTACTTCCACCTAAACTTTATAAATTTAATCATGTGACTGCTATTTAATTTTATACTTGCTGGCAAAACCTGGTCAAATCCCAAATCCCAAGAAATAATTGCTATTTATAAAAAAATTAAATCAAAAAAATCTTAAAATATTACAAATATATTGTTTATAACTATAAGAACATACTTGATTTATTTAATAGAAATAGGAATTATTAATAAAAAATTTTTAAGCTATAAGTTTGGTCAAACCTTTTGGGGTTGTTCACTTTAAGTAAGCTTAATGTGAATAAGCTCAAAGGGTCTAGCCAAACTTATAGCTTAAAAATTTTATTAATAATTCTTGTTTATTATTATTATTATTGTTATTATTATTATTATTATTTTCTCTACATTTTAAAGATTTTTAGACACCTTTGGATCGCATATTTCTTAAAGGTCAAAGTTTTCATTTTGCAAAGATTACTGGTATAGTGATTTGACCTTTAAATATTACTATACTTGTAAGATAATTTATACACTATTAAGTCTATCATATGATATTCTGGATTCCTGGTGTCATGGTGTAGGATCTATGTTTTCTAGATCTACAGTTTCATAACTTTATATGTTCTATAAGCCAGATAGTCCTTTTTATTAATCCTTAAGCTAGGTTTTTTCAATTTTAGTATTATTTGTTGATGGATCACATGCTTTTTAGTCATTCTTAGTTTATAATTAAGCTTACAAACTGTAACTTGTATGAATTTTGTTCTTTTTTTAATGAAAGTTCTTCAAAGATTCTAATTGTGATTCTGGCAATGTTATTTATTACCTAGTAGAGCTTAAACTTGTATTTTTGCAATTGTAACTCAGAAGTATTACCATTATTGTAACTGTTCGTTACTACAAGTTGTGTCAAGACCCCTTTTTGTTTGTTGAAAGCAAAAGGTAAGGTTCTTTATTTTCCTTTTTCTCTTTTCTTTTTATACTTGCATAGACTATCACTAACTATTACTTTTATTACATCATTTATTATGCACTTACTAATTAATATATTAAACTATCAACCCTGCCTTGTTAATTAATTAATTACTTCCCAAGGCACGATTACGATCAATGATCATAATTGTGTCACATGAGCACGATGAGTGTTATTTACTTTCTTCTAGTTACAAACCTGAATATATTACTAACTATTTCCTTATTTATCCAGGTTACGATTGATCGCTGTTTTTTGCATTTTGTGAGTTCATCTGCGTACGCTGTTGTAAACAGAACTGTTATTTCCTAATTGATCGTTGCCATGCAAACTAACCTTATTACACTCTCCTTTACTTAAATTAAAACATCCTGCTTCAGCATTTTCTTGATTTATCGTCTTCCTATTATGGCGTTCGTAGTCTTCGACCATCTTCATTGCATTTTTCAGATTTAACAGGCATTCCCAGGTTGCTTCATAAAGAAGATACCTTTTCATTTCACTAGATATTGGGGTTTTCAATAGTATGTCCGCTTATTCAGTATCTCGTCAACTTCGAATTCGGGTTTCTAGTTGTCATCTATAAATATCTCAGGTTGTGGTGGTGGTTCATATCTATCTCTAAACTCGTTTCGATTATATGGCTTCAACAAGGAAATATGAAACACTGGATGAACTCTCATGTATGGAAGTAGCAATAGCATGTATGCTATTGCCGATACTTTCTTGACAACCTTGTAGGGGCTGATAAATTTTGGAACCAACTTACTTGAAACTCTTTTCAAATCTACCGTTGGTGTTAGGTTTTGTGTAGAGAGCATAACTTGGTCTCTTTCTTGAAATTTCAACCGCTTATATCCTTTATTATAGTGTCTTGCTTGTCTTTCTTGTGCAGTAATTAATGCGTCTCTTGCCATATTTATCATTGTTGACCAATAGTTATACAGCTCTTGTGCCACCTTTAGCCTTATATTCCTCCAATTCTTTGCTATAAGCCTACTTGGTGTTAAAGGTTAGTGATTATGATCAAGTTGAAATAGTGTAAACCCTGTCGATGATTGTTGGGTGTTATTATATATGAATTTTGCGGCCGAAAGAAGTTGATCTCAATTATCTTGATGATAATTGATGTAAGCTTGTAACATCTCTTCCAATACCCTGTTTGCCCGTTCTGTTTGTGTGGGTGTGCAAAAGAGGACATAAACAATTTTGTTCCCAGCAATTTAAATAATTCCTTCCAAAATTTACTTATAAATTTTGGATCTTGGTCAGATACGATGACACATGACAGCCTGTGATTCTTGAATATTTCTTGAAAGTATAATTTTGCAACTTCTGGTGCTGTAACCATTGAACGGATAAGGATAAATCGTACTCTTTTGCTAAAATGATCGACTACCACCATAATGGCATTGTAACTTTCTTTAGTAACTGGCAGGTGTGTTATGAAATACATCGAAATTTGCTCTCAGAGCTGTTTCAAAATGTCCAACCATTGTAATAACCCAGTGGGTGCTTGATTTGATGACTTATTCCTTTGACAGCTCTCACAGCTGCTTAAATACTTCTTAATGTCCCTACCTATTTTTTTCCAATAATACGAACTGTGCAAGCTGCTGTAAGTACGTTCTATACCCGGGTATCTATTAATATCGTGGTGTTTATATATTATATTTATCTTAAATTTTAATACATGAGTTATACATAATTGTGGATTTTCTGAGTCCTCTACTAGGTATAATAACCCATTCTCTTCCAAATGATATCTCTTCATCTGATTTTTTAATTGCCTAGCATCATTGCTTTCAGGATTTTTCAAAGCATGAATTAGTTGCACAAAATATTTATCTTTCAAGTACTTATTTTGAATTATTTTATAGAATTTGGGATCAGGTTTGATCGTTGAACCTATATTAGCCTCAGTTTTTCTGGATAATGCGTCAGCAACTACATTTGTTTTACTGGGTCTATACTTAATTTTAAAGTCATAGGATTGCAAAATTTCTACTCATCTAGCCTGTCTTCATGACAGTTTTGTTTGGGTATTGATGTACTCGAGTGACGTATGGTCTGTTACAATTATAAAGGATTGACCTTCTAAATAAACCCTCTATACTTTCAGAGCATGAATTATGGCCAAGAGTTCTTTTTCATAGATGGGGTAATTAACTTCAGCAGGTGTCATTTTTTTTGATTTGTATGCTATTGGTTGTTCCCTCCTGTCTTGGTTATGGCTCAAAACAGCACCTACTGCTAGATCAGAAGCATCAGTCGTGACTACAAATAGTAGTTCAGGGTCAGGTATCGCTAATACAGGAGCATTAATAAATAATTCCTTCAAATAATTAAAAGCTTGATCTTGTTCAACTCTTCACTCATAGGAATGACTTTTATGCAACAGACTTGTAAGGAGTGCTGCTATTTTTGAACTATTTTGTATGAATTTCCGGTAGTAATTTACCAACCTTAAGAACGAATGAAATTCATGTATATTCTTAGGTATTTTCCACATTTTTAAAGCTTCTATCTTTCTGAGGTCTGTAGAGAGCCCTTTTGATGATACTATATATCCTAAAAATTTTACGCTGGTCTTTCCGAATTCACATTTATCAAGTTTTCTATACAGTTGGTTTTTTTTAAGCATTTCCAATACTTGGCTTACGTGTTTCACATAGTCTTCCCATGACTTAATATAAACTAAAATGTCATCAAGATAAATTATTACAAATTTATCCAAAAATTTGTGAAAGACATCGTTCATTAGATGCATAAACGAAGCCGGGGTGTTTGTCAAGCCAAACGGCATTACAAGAAATTCGTAGTGCCCATAACATGTACAAAACGCAGTCTTTAGAATATCCATTTCTTTAATATGTATTTGGTAGTACTCTGAGCATAGATCAATTTTGCTAAAATATTTAGCGCCAGTCAGTTGGTCTAATAATTCATCTATTCGAGGAAGGGGTATCTGTTCTTTATTGTAATTTTATTTAACGGCCTGTAATCCACACACATACAAAGTGTGCTCTCCTTCTTGGTCACAAAAAGCACCGGGGCTCCGTAAGGAGACGAACTTGGACGGATTATTCACTTTTTAATATTTTCTTCAAGTTGTCTCTTTAATTCCTTTAATTCATGAACCAACAACTTATAAATGGGGCCAAATTGAGGCATAGTATCCTTTAAAAGGGAATTTCATGGTCTACATTTTGTGTTGGGGTAATTTATTAGGTAATTCTTCCAGGAAAACATCCCAATATTTGTTTATTACCGCCTTTAAGAATTCAGGAATGTCTTGTTTGTTTTTTCAACATTTGTGGTTAAAATCACAAATAACTCAGTGTTTTGTTTAGTCTCTTTTGCTAGCTGTAGCCGTGAGATTATCGTTATCGAGAGTTCTTCCTGTTTTCCTTGTGCTTTAGCTTTAGCACTAATTTTGTGAACCTTTTGATCTTTCCACACTATAACTCTATTTGTTCTTCATTTAATCCGAGATTATTATCAAATAACCAGGGCTTCTCCAATATCGCATTATATTTTTGAAGTGGTAGGACTTCTATTTGGCCTCTGTCTTCTTTCTACGAGTACATTTGGTTTTTCACATTTGGAACGTATCCACGTGACTTGCAAGATGTTCCATCTGCTAATTCTACTGTCAAGTTTGCTTCAGAACTTCTGTTGGCTGGAAGTTGGTGTTTTCTACAAATTGGGAGCTGATAAAATCTTTCGATGCTCCAGAATCTATTAAAATTAAGGCTTCTTTATCACAGATTCTTCCTTTTATTCGTAAAAGCATCCTCTTTTCCTCATTATTTACCGTCAGTTCTATCAAACCAGCTTTCTCTATGTTATAACTTGAGTCTGAGGATATTTTAGAATCAGATCTGGCTCTGTTAAGGCACGTCTTGGCTATATGTCCTTTTTGACTACATTTAAAACACAACACTTTTTGTTTGAATTCTATTTTCTTTATATCTTTTCTAACTTTATTGGTCCCTTTCTTATTATATTAAATTTTTATAACTTCCGCTCTGTCTAATTCCATCAGAATCGATCCTACAGTTTTTGTAACATTTGGCTTTTGAAAGTTGCCTTTGGGTTCACTTGAAACTCGGAATCCCGTTTCACCCCTCCATACATTGCAATGTCGTATATTGCTGCTAAACGAATTGCTTCTTCAAGGTTATCTGAGGCTTGATAACTGACCTCAGCCTTAGTCGCTGGCTTCAGCCCTTCTACAAAATTAAGTATCTTGTCTTCTTCGTCTATTCACTCTACTTGTTCTAAAATGTTTCTAACCCTCGCAGCATATTCTTGTACTGTCAAGGTTTGCTTTATGTTTCTCAACTGTTTTCTTAAATGCTGTTTATGTTGTGGAGGTTAAAACACTGCTTTTATTTCAAGAGAAACTCCTCGCAACCATCAAATGGCTTCTTTGTTTTGTGACTCTGAACCTTGTTCAGATACCATTGAAGTGCCGAATCTTGTAATCTAGTAATTATATATTGCAGACGTTCATTGCCTTCTACTTTCTGAGCTTGATGTAACAAATCGACTTGGAGTAGCCAAGTTATTATGTTTTCATTCTCTCTTCATGGAATACCAGTACTTGCACTAAAAGATCTTTTGTTTGGAATAGTTTGCGAATATCATCTACAAGTTGTACTGCGGTTCGTGCTTGAGTGTTTTGATGTTGGAGCATTTGTACAAGTTGAGTGTTAACATTTTCTTGGTTTAAAATGAACCTCTCCACGAAATCAGTAAAGGAGCTCTGCTGTAGCGAAGTCATATCAAGCGACCTAAAAATTGATATTTGATCAGTGGTAAAAAACAAAAAAAATTTTTTTTTTTTAATATATTAAGGCAGTTAAGATCATTTTCTGTTGCTATCAATTGTAACTGTTCATTACTACAAGTTGTGCCAAGACCCCTTTTTGTTTGTTGAAGGCAAAAAATAAGGTTCTTTATTTTCCTTTTTCTCTTTTCTTTTTATACTTGTATAGACTATTACCAACTATTACTTTTATTACATCATTTATTATACGCTTACTAATTAATATATTAAACTATCAACCCCGCCTTGTTAATTAATTAATTACTTCCCAGGGCATGATTACGATCGATGATCGTAATTGTGTCACATGAGCATGATGAGTATTATTTACTTTCTTTTAGTTACAAACCCGAATGCATTACTAACTATTTCCTTATTTATCCAGGTTACGATTGATTGCCATTTCTTGCATTTCGTGAGTGCACCTGTGTATACTGTTGTGAACAGAACTGTTATTTTCTAATTGATCATTGCTGTGCAAACTAACCTTATTACAATTATACTATCAGTTCACAGATCTAATAATTCTTTTTTAAATAAATTTTTTATTTTAGTTATCTCATCAATATCCTTTATTATATTTTATTTGTTGGTCAGACAAAAGAACTTAATATCTTTATAATAATTATAAGGTTTGACATTTTGAAATTATTTTTAAGAGCACTTACAAGTGATCAGCTGTATAAGAAATTGTTAAGTAATCAAAAAGATCTTGTCAGACTACTGCTTTACAATAGAATATCATTAATCTGATAACATTTTATATAAAAAAATAAAAAAAAACTAACACTAATAGAGTTTGACTTTGGTCTGATCCTGGATCAGACATAGACTAAACCAGACCTAGACTAGATTTAGAAGCACTATTATAAGCAATACTCTTGCTTTATTCGAAATGCTATTTTAACTCTAACTATAAAAAAATTATTTTTTTAAAAAAAATTATTTTGTTGTTTTGTTATTATGCATTAAAAATCACAAATGATAATTATCTGTAGTGAAAATTAATTATTTTCTATTATAATATACTATATTTTATAAAAAATATTATTATATAATTACTATGTATTTAGTATATTGTTATATTTAAAATTTTATTAAAATCATTTCTGTTGTATTATTAATAACAAATATTTGTATACAATTTTAAGCTTAATCTAATTAAATTTCAATCCTAATATTAACTAAAATTTATATATTGCACTTATAGTATTAAATACTAGTTATATGAAAATCTAAATAATATATAAATTAAAATAATTATTATCAAAAACTCTTTCTGCTTATCATCTGTACACAAAATTTCGTCACAATAATTTTCACATTTTTCTCAATTTACGGAATGTTTTATTAAGTTACCAACCTCTTGACTCTAATAACATTTGTTCAGCTACTGTTTTTACATATAACTGTAAAGTTTCAAGTCTGTATCTCTCATCGTTCTTGAGATATTCGATTTACAAGAACAGACGGACAAAACTCTGTT
>CAJVPZ010003738.1:0-10675 GCA_910592135.1 Racocetra fulgida | reverse complement strand
TTTGAGTAAAGAGAGATTTTTTGAAGACGAACGTTTTGTTTTGATCTTCATGATCGTGTTACGTTACACCAAGGCGTAATTTATTATTGGATAATTTCACGTGATCGAAAAAATTTTATTAGTAATTTGGTGGCGATCCTGGGGAAGTTGAAGTTACGTTACTGATCACGTTCTGTTGGGTTACACCAAATCATGCATTCTGATTGGCCAATCTTGGTAAATCGAAAATTTTAAATTTACACGTGATTTCAATTAAAAAATTGTGAATGCTTCGATATCGTAAATGTCATTCTTTCACTTATCAATTACTATGAAAATAATAAAAGGCTGGGCAGTTATACTGGTATTTTTTTTTGTGATATCTGCCTTAGCCGATGAACATTCACATACGGTAATTCAATACAACAAATATGTTTGACTACTTATATGTATTATTTATCATGTTTGTACATTTTACTGAGATCTTCTACAGTACGAAAATGAAGATGTGATAATATGGGTAAATACAGTTGGGCCTAAATCGAATCGGCAAGAAACCTATGAATACTTTCAGCTTCCGTACTGTCAGGGAGATCATGTTTCTGGTACTTCTGCATTTGTTAATTTATTAATAAAAAAGGTGGACTTGTGATTCAACATGGATGTCTGCAAAAAAAAAAAAAAAAAAAAGGTGCCAAATTTTAATGATAACTGATGTGTTTTCAACCACTTTATAGAACATCATCATGAAACGTTAGGGGAAGCATTGTTAGGCAAGTATTCATTATTCATTGAAGCCTAAGAATTTCATAATAAAAAACCGAACCGAATTTTATCCATTTTATGTGATATATTAGGCATGGAATTGGTGAATTCTGGAATTGGCATGAAGTTTTTGGGTAAGTTTTTTTCCATTTAATAGATATAATTAGTATGGAGGTGCGCATCATGTGCAAACATATTTACGGGCAAAATTGATGATAGTAAATTGAATGTTCGTAGGATAGGGATGTTACTGGAGTTATTAAATTACATATATCAAGTTAGAAAGTTAGATAATACGTGTCAATATTGTATTTTAAGATTTCTAGAAATAATTTACTTATTGAAAAAAAAAATTAGAAAAAATTGTGTAGAAATAATTTTTTTGGCACATTTAGTGTGTTTAAATAAACATATCTATAATTGCATTACATGAAAAAATATTCTGAATCTTTTCTTTATTTTCTAGTAAAAGAGGAAAATGTCACAATTTGTGATAAAGGGTTAACGGCAAAGGATGTCAATCTTTTCCGTTATGCTGTTTCCAATCATTACTGGTATCAGCTATTTTTAGGTAAATAATATATTGTGTCACGAAACTGTTGTATCTAAATTAAAATGTTTCAATATCAATCAATTCTTTTTATTTTGGTTCCGGAACTTAGATGAATTGCCAGTTTGGGGTAATTTTTATTTATCACTCCTTTTTTAAACAGAAATAATAAGATTTCTGAGTAGACGCATTACACTCATCATTAGGATTTGTCGGAGAGTTTGACGCAAATACTGGTGATACTTTCTTGTATACGCATAGAGATTTTGTAATAAGCTATAATAATGATAAGGTACTGCAATATCTGCATATGTATTGATATTCGTAGAACATGTTATTAAGATGGATTCTCTTTTAGATAATCCAAGTAAGACTTGAAAGTGGTAATCCGGTCAAGTTATATTGGGAGACTCGAGACATACCGGTACGATTTTCATATTCAGTAAGATGGGAACCTACTGAAGACTCATTTGATTCGAGATTCGATAAACTATTAGATACAGAATTTTTTGAGCACAAGGTAATTTATTTCATTGTTAGTAGTGTGAGAAAACTTTGGGGTTAACACGATATGTATTTTATTATAGATTCATTGGTTTTCTATTTTTAATTCGTTTCTCATGGTCCTGCTTTTGGCTGGTTTTGTTAGTGTCATATTGTTGCGTATGTTGAAAAAGGATTACGCTAGATATGACAAAGAGGAGGCACTTGGTGATTTGGTACAATCAGTGTTTTTTTGGCTTCGTGGATCTATTATTACATTTATGTATGACTGTTTATTTTATTGGTTTATTTAAGGATCATGACCTTGGCGATGAATATGGTTGGAAGCAAGTTCATGGCGACGTTTTTCGTGCACCACGTTCATTATTATTGTTTTCAGCTCTAGTCGGTACTGGTCACCAGTTGATGTGGCTAACTTTGGTTATTATTCTGTATATAATAATTGGAGATTTATATGCAGAGTGAATATTTACTCTAATTTCAAATTTGGATTGTGATCCAAAATCGGGCAATTAAACCAATTTTTACAGCTATCAATTTTTATAACCATTAAATTTATTATTTCTTTGTATTAGACGTGCTACTATACTGACGGCATCAATATTTTTTTATAACTTGACGTCCGTCGTTGCGGGATATTCCAGTGCGAACACATATCAGATTTATGGAGGTATTGATCTGGATATTTTCTTTAAATGTGTTTCTTTTACAATGGTGTCAACGTGCTACTCGTATTTTTATTAAAGGTCGTAATTGGATAAAGAATATTCTTGTAACTGCTACTTTATGGCCTGGAATACTCAGTATTATGACGGCTATGATCAATTTTGTTGCCGTATATTACTCTAGTTCGCGGGCAATTCCGTTCACAGCTATGGTATGTTTATTTTTAAGCGTTATTACTGATTTAATTTTTATTATATATATGTGTGATTCAAATCAATTTTTCACAGCTAGCGATTTTTGCAACCTGGTTATTTCTTGCATTTCCGTTGACATTCCTGGGGGCAATCCTTTGTCGTAATTGGGCAAGTCAGCCAAATTTTCCCTGCCGTGTTAATCCTATTCCACGACCTATTCCTGAGAAAATTTGGTAAGTGCTGCTGATGTATCATTACCTACATTTATTTCGTTATTTTAATCTGTATAAACTTTAGGTACGCCGAACCCCTTGTGATAGTCGCTCTTGGTGGTGTTCTCCCATTCGCGTCAATTTTCATAGAGATTTATTTTATTTTCTCATCATTTTGGGCATATAAAATTTATTATGTATACGGTTTCATGTTATTTGTTTTCATTATTCTCTTGATAATTACCGCCTGTGTAACTATAGTCAGTACGTATATATTGCTTAACAACGAAGATCATCGATGGTTCGTGTTCACATTCCAATAATAATTATGAGAAAACGTTATTAGTCATTAACATATCCTTGCCCTAAAATAGGCATTGGATGAGTTTTTTGACCTGTGGTTCAACTGCTGTCTATGTATATCTTTACGCTTTATATTACTTCATTAATCGAACAAAGTAAGAAATTTTAAATGTGTATAAATTATAAAAAAAAAATATATCTAAATTTTTTTCTTTTTTTAAAAAAATTAGAATGTATGGTCTTTTCCAGACTACCTTTTACTTTGGGAATACCGCAATAATTTGTGCCGGTTTGTTTATAATATTAGGTAGGTAGATTAATTTTATGTCTGTGTTGACAATCTATTTTTATACTCAACAATATATATTTTAAGGCGCTGTTGGTTATTTCGCTGCGGACAAATTTGTTAGAATGATCTACAAAAATGTCAAATTAGATTAATTTCTTACGCTAGGATATAATATTGCATTAGTTTATATACAGTATTCTAAAAAAATTGCATGTTTTCTTTGACCGACATTTTACCATGTACGTATGTAGAGTTTTGGTTCCCTCAGTTAATTTAAAGGGTTCTAATGGGATCCAGCATCCTTAGTCAATTAATACCAATTAATACCAATGTAAGCAATTATTTGTTAACTGCCATATGTGTGTATTACAAGCCGAAAAGGCAAGATTTTCATTGATTAAGGAAAACTTTAATAGTTACGTACCAAAATCACATACGTATAAAAATATCGACATAATCTTGAAACTCAGAAAAATTTATCAAACTCTACTCACGTAAATTCCGAGCTTAACTCACTTAAATATTAGTAAATTATCTATCTAACGATCACAAAAAAAAAAAATAAAATAAAAATAAAAAGTAAAAAAAAAATCAAAAAAAATGGGTGAAGACGACGAAGTGCTAGATGATATTCTTGAACTCATTGGAGACGAAGAGAACGAAAGGTTAAGCAGCTTACAACCTGAACCGTCTGCTAGTAATACATACGCCCATGAAGAAAAACGACCAACTAGAACTTCCAACCAAAAACGAAAGTAAGCAACCATTAGTACAATAATATAGTCTACTGGGTTACCGTTATATTATATACATAGTCCTATATATATATATATATATATATATATATATATATACACATAAGTAATATGTAATATTAAACATATGGGTATGTTAGTCATATGGTGTATCAAAAATTCGGCTATATATGTTATTGCGTAAACTTATAAATACTGTTCAAGAAAACGCCACTTAGAAATCAAACTTTCAAAACGTTTTCTTCTTTCCACTAGTAAACATGCCACACCAACGGAATTTTGGGTGAGATTAAGCAAATTTAAGAAAGATTGTTGAGTTTTGAATAAGAAATAGTTTCTACGGTTAATTTTATTATAGTCAACTAGTTAGTTTTTTTCAAAATACTTACTTCAACGTTTCTTTTTTTACTTTTTCTTTGTATATTTTGAAGAAGGTCCACCACACCTCCCCGTCGTGGAGGATACTCGGAAGAAGACGGTGAGGGCAACGAAAGACGAAGAGATACCGATGAGTTTGATTCCGAGTTATACCATGATGAGGATGATCGAGATAGGTACATACATGCGTCCATTGGTTCATTAAAAAAAAGATTTTGTAAACTTATCGAATATATTTATGAAGATTAGAGAACCTTGTTGAACTCGATCGTGAAAGAATACTGGCTGAAAGAGCTGAAAAAGTAGGCATCAGTGGTCTATTCGTAATTAGAATATTCAGAATTTTAGATTAACTTTTGTCGTTTTGGCTTCAGATACAACATCATAAAGATTTGGAAGCTGTACAATTAATGATAAATCTTGAAGATGTTTCTTCAACAAGAAGTGTGAATTTTTTAACTTATCATCATCAAAGTAGAATAAAATTTACCAAATTATTCATACAATATCAATATTATTTTTCAAAAATATTTAAGGATCTTCTAGAACAAAAGACACAAAAAAGAAAGGTATCGAAGAACTTAAACGTCGACGAGCACAAAAAAATCAAAGTCAGAGAACAAAAGCTGTGAGTGTCAACCCTAATGTCCTGTCGCTGATCTTCACTGTAAAACAAAAGATCTCTGATCTTTTGATTCCATGCAAAGGGATCACTGAGTCCAGAACCCGGGGAACATATTACAACTGGTGACGAAGATGATGTGTTTTATGAAGATGATGAAAGAGGGGAACAAAATAAGGATGATGATTCCGATGTGAGTAACATATAAATTTGCCATACTTTATTGTTGTTTATTTATTCATTTATTTTTATTTATTTATTTTTTTTAACATTCATTTTTAGGGTATCACAGTTGATGATATTAGAGATATACAATTAACCAGACATCAATTCAGTGATTGGGTTTATAAGCCCTTCTTCGAGAAAATTGTAACTGGTTGTTTCGTTCGTTTGCATATTGGATTACAAAATGGTAAACAAATCTATCGTGTTTGCGAGATTGTAGGTATGTTTATTATCTCTTATTTTATTTTAGTTGTTGCTTTATTGTTGTATTTTTATTAATCAAATGTATTTACAATTCGCACTCGTAGGTGTTGAAGTACCAGAAAGGGTACAACCATATTTAATAGATGCGAACGATAAGGTGAAGACTAATAAAGTATTACGTCTTAAACATGCTGATGCTGTAAAAAGTTGGCAAATGAACATTATTTCGAACGGGAAATTTGAACAGGTTAGTATTTTATAAAGGTTGTTTAACACTACAAATATTTTATATTCATACTTCAGTTTCGCCTTTATTAGTCTGAGTTTGACCGTTGGACAGTTACCATGAAAATTAAAAAACTTGACTTGCCGACAAAAGAAGCAATAATAAAAAAGAAAGAACAGATTAAAGCTGCTGATGAATATATTTTATCAGAGGTAAAGCCTACGATAAATTATATGTACTTTATATGAATATAAGCATTAATATTTTGTCTGAATACTGAATATTAGCAAGATGTTGACATAATGATCAAGCAAAAACAAACCCTTCGTGGAGGGGTTGAACCTCTAAATTTATTAACAGAGAAAACTAACTTGGTGACACAAAAGAACTTGGCTGTAGCTCAGGGGAATATAACAGATGCACAAAATTATGCCACACGCCTTGCTGAGATAGATAGGATGATTTCAGAAACTTCTCGTTCCCAAAAACAAGATACATGGGCTCGTGTTAACGAGCGAAATCGATTAAAAAATTTGGAAGATTCACGTAGAGCCGAAGAGGAGGCCAGAAAAAGCAGAAAAGGTAGTTCATTGTATATCTTTTTTCTTAATATAGATAAATTTTGTAAAACTTATGATTATGCATCCTCATCGGTCACAGAATTTATTCCTAGGAAATCCATTAAGACTTCTATAAATGATTCACCAACCTCAAGAACAAATGGAGATAAAATTGAACAATTTGAGAGAGCAAAAAGATCGTCATTGACACATTATGAAGCTTTAATTAATGAAGTTCAATGTGATCTTGTTCTCCCTCCAGATCCGGAGTACGAGAGAATGCGAGACCAAACAGAAGAATATTATGAAGCAAGATATTCAGAATTCAGTGTTGAACAATCTTTGGAATTGATTCGTAAGATTGTTAAACAGTCCTCTCAAACACAACAACAACCTGATGTTCCACAGCAGCAACAGCCACAATTGCCACCGCGCGAAGAATCTAAAAGTATACAGCATTATACAGCACAACCACCACATTCGTCATGGAATTCGGATAGTGCAATTCCGTCATTAAAAGATTTGCACTATGAAATTTGATATGACTACTACAGCTGACAGATATTTCTAGGCATTTCGGTTGTAATTGGCCAATCAGATTACGGCCTTGATAAATAAAAAATTGATTATTCGTAATAACGTATAACGAAAAATTTATTAATAAAAAATTCAAAATTTCCTAAATTTTAAAATATCGAAATTAATGCAACGAACAACTTTATTTAACGTACTAGATTGATTTACTTAGTACAAAATTTCGTTATAGCTATTTTTTTTTGCAAATGGCAAATACGAAAATACCTCGCCAAATACTAATCAGAATCAAATAATGTTAATATTATTCGACGAGACGAATCGAATGGTATAAAAACCATCCAATTATAATTGATAGAACTCGAGATATTGCTAATAATCTAACTTTTATATAAAAGTTCAAAAAATGAAATTTGGCGAGATATATAAAGTATGTAAAATTTTGTGCTAAACAAATTCACTTAGAAAACAAAAATAGATTATCTTAGGTTTTATATAGAAAAACAAAATTTTGAAGTTTATCTATAACAAACTTTTTTTTTACTAAGACAACCTATTTTTGTCTTTAAAGCCAACTTGTTTAGCATAAAATTTTACATATAATATTTTCAAAATTAATAAAATTCTTTTTTTTATAAAACTTTATTAGTAAAATCTTCAATTTTTATAGAATTTTAAAAAGCTATTTTAAGTAATTTTATTCTACTATTCTTAATATGTTTAACTTCAATAAGTTAATTTGTAAGTTGAAAAGGATCTTGAGCTTAAAGTTTATAATAAATTTATATGTTTTTATTATAATTTTAAGGTATTGCTATTTCAGTCAAGGATTTTACCAAAAATAGACAGTATTGATTGCACCTTTTATAGTATAGAAATGTTGATTAGATGATTCTCAACATTTCAGTTTCACAAAAATCACATGTTATTAGCCAATCAAATAATGGTTTTTAAAATAAAAAAACATAGTAACATATAGCTCAAAATTTATTAATAAAAAAGTTGTAAAATTTTCACCAAAATCTAGGATTATATATAATTTGCATCACAAACAACTTTACTTAATAAATTTAATAGGTTTATTTATTATAGAAATCCTATCACAGGTATTTTTTACAAATATCAAATACGAAGATATTTTGTCAACAAGTAATTAGAATTAGATAATTTTTATACCATTCGATTCGTCTTGATGAGACGAATCAAATAGTATAAGAATTGTTCGATTCTGATTAATCAAACATAAGATATCAATGATGTCACAACCCTATTACTTTATCTATACTTTTCAATAATATTCGATTAAATTAAATAAAATTATATCTATAATATAATCGTTAAATGCATCTAAATCTCATTGTTACAACTTTATATCTAGAAAAATAAAAAAAAAACTTAAAATGTTAAAAATAAATAAATTAAATTAAAAGCAAAAAAAAAACTAAAACTTAATTAGCTTAATCGTGACTTTATATTCAAAGTTGATTAAGCTAATTTTAATGTATATAGAAAGTTTGCAAAACTATAGTACATGATACTTACATATGCAAAGTATGAAAAGTTTTACAACGTTGTGAGAATATTTAATGATTATTCAAGAAAAAAAGAGAAATAAGTATAGAATATCAACAAACCTTGACGAAACTTTAAAGTTTTTTTAGGTCTTATCTATTTTGCTATAAAGAGTTGATCCCAACTGATTATTTATTGATTCTGAAACTATAGGTTTTTTATTCTTTGTGTATAAAGTATCAGTTGCGATTAAGAATTATGAAAGAGCAAAAAAACTTTAACCTAAAAGTGTGATTGTAAGCCAATTATTATTCAAGAGAACATTCCAGAATCGATTTTCATTTTTGGTAAAATCCCTGACTGTATTTGCATCATAGTTTTTGCTATTTGCACTATTAGTTTGACCAGAATTAGGTTTAATTCCAGCCAAATTAATAGTGTAAATAGCAAAAATCATGGTGCAAATAACAATTCACTAATTTTATTATATATTAATATATCAACAGATGTAATATTTTTTCTAACTGTTAAATAGATAAATATAGAATCGAAACTAGTTTGTTTAGTAGTATATAATTTTTTTAAATCTTTCACAAATTTATAATAGTAGTATTAGAATAAGCAAAATTGAGTTGTTTTTTATTTTTGATACTTTTTTTAGTTCTTACATTTTTTTTTTCTTAATATTAAGGTGAGGTTTTGCTTCTGGTTTTTATTAATATATACTTATTATGACAAGTTCTTTATAACATGTCTTACTGGGGTGTCAATCATATGTATAATTATAAATATAATGCAAGCGGTATAATAAAGATCACTAATCAAGATTTTTTATAATAAATTTTAAGATCTGCATACTCTAATTAATGTTTATGAAAAATATATTTCACTGCGCTCTCAATTTCTCTTTTAGTATTTAATATTTTATAAAAGTTTTAAAAATTATCAATTTATAAGATATGTCTTTACAAAGTGACAATATCGAAATTTTATTTAAGCATTTTTTTATCATGTAAAATGCCTTTTGGGTTTCTTCCCTTTTTTGTTTTTGGTATAGCAGGTAAGCCAATTTAAAAAATTTTTTACCACAATGAGTATAATATTTAATACAACTCCCTTATATCCATATATTTATCTTTTAGGATTTACAAATCAGAAAGATCTAATGTGACTAATATAAGAAATTTTTAACATGTTATTTATCAGTAATAAGATAATATATTGTTCAAATATTATACTTAGCTTTATACTAATCTATTTAACTTTCAGAAAAAACTATAGCTTTTATTTCTCAGGTTAGCTATTAAGACTTTGAATCATCAAAATAATAAATATTAAACTTGTGTAATAATAAATATAGTAAGACCTGTTGTAAAAACAGTTATGTGAATATAAGTATTCCTTGTTGCATGTGAATAATAGAAGTATAAAACCTGTAATATTGATTTACTAACTTTCATTTTATTGGACTCAGTTCCTGAAAAATCATCCTATAATGATTATATATGATTGAAATTTCCTGTCACTATATAACTAATTATTTATTTCACTAAACAATTTCATATTACCAATCTATTTCTGTAAATTAGTAGAATTGGACTTTTTATTTTGATTGCTAAATATATGTTTTTAATACTTTTTTGTAATATAAAAAGTCCAACTCCATTAAGATATACTATATTATTAATATAGTATATTTATTTTTTATATTTCTATAGAAGAAAATTATTAAGGATTTCATGCATCTTTTCTTTCTTAGAAGTTTCAATATGATTTTTTAATACCTTATTTGATGCTAAATGTTTGGCATTTTGGCAAATGTTTTGCAAATCTCTTCAAAAAATTTTTTGAATTCCACCATCCAATCCACTAAGCTAAATTCGGGATTCTTGCAAATGAATATTCATATTTGGATGAATTTTTATATCATAACGATTGAATAGATCCTTTAACTGTTGCTGATATATTATGATATTCTAAATATGAAACTTAAGAAATTCATATACAAGAGGGGTGTGGCGACTTAGTGTAGTTGGTAAGTTGTCGCACCCCAAGCGGCAGGACAAGAGTTTGAATCCCACTGGCGACGAAATTCGAATTTGCGGAAATGCGTTACAGTTAAACTGTATGACATATCGATTGGGTAAGCACCTGTAACCTTGGTCTCACCAACTCGTATTGGGAGGTTGTGGAATGT
>CAJVPZ010003737.1:5000-7500 GCA_910592135.1 Racocetra fulgida | reverse complement strand
TTTCATTTTGATTATTTCATCTGCTTTCCTATACAGTCGATACCTTCTTAGGTGCATAAAAAAAATTTTTTGATTATTAATGCCAAAGTGGTTCTTATACCGTAATGCGTGTACTGTTTATATGCATAAAAAAGTCTCTGACGGATAGCATGCAATTAGCCTATCGACTGTAATAATCTATATACCGCACACGCTGCACCTGCAGAGCTCCAATCAGAACTAGCCTGGATTATTATAAAAAAGCACATGTTGACCAGTTAGATTACAAAATTCGATGCATCATAAAAATTATAATTTGTTTAAAAAAAAAACCTGTAACTTAAAATTTCGTTTATAAATGATTAGCTAAAAAATTTTTTGATAAAATAAATTGTTTCGATCATAATTCCAATTTAACTCTGAATTCTAATCGATCTATTAAAAAAAGCTAAACAAAACACCCCAAAAAATTTAAATTTTTATAATAAAATAAGTTAAAATTTTAGCATCATTCAATTTTAGCTAACAAATAATATAAAAAGGTTTAAATTATATAGATTTTTTATATTAAGATAAAGAATTTTTAAAAAGATTTAAACTTGAAAACAAATAACTATAGTTAATAAAAACTTTATTAAACTTTATTAAAACTAAAAAAAACTAAAAATTTAAACCCCCCAAAAAAAAACAAAAAAACAAATTGCAAAAAAAATAAACTTTTGATAATTTCAAATTAAACTAATAAAAAAATAAGGTTAAATGTTAGATTCGATTGTCCGGGCAAATTGCCGGGTAATTGATGTAAATCATTTCGGTATGTCCTTTTCGGTAAATTAATTATTAATGATTTTCATAGTTTGGGCGGCTGACTTTATCGTCTTATGATGGTAATCGTATATCATTTTGTAACGTTTCCGGTTAGTGCATTTCGTAGAAATAATAATTCTGTATCAAGTTTTCTATTGAATCATTTAGACGGTTCGAATCTTCATATGGTCGGATTTTAATTATTCCTCGTTGTTTGATTCGTCCATCTTCTTGTTCTTCGATACGTACTATGTGATAGTTAAATACTTGGCTTTGGATATGTATGTATACATCGGGTTGGTTTATTCTGTAAACATGAGGTCGTATTCCTAGTATGTTCATAATTCGGTTTCTTATTCTTTTAGGGAATATATGTAAGTGTTTCCCTTTTTGTGCGGCCTTAATTTTCTTTTTCATTTCGGCTATGTGTATACTTTGTTCTTGGTTCTTTTTCAATGCTCGTTCATGCCATAATAATGCTTTCTTTAATTGGTATGTTTTCAAGATATCTAAGCTTTGTTCCAATTGTTGCATTTCTTGATTGGTATATGGTTCTAATTTTTCTTTATTAGGTTCTTCTTCCGAGTCGTAGTCAATTCGTGGTTTATTTAGTTGTTGCTCTTTGATAGCTTGGTATGCTGTTATTCCGTAGAATATTCTGTCTAAACTTTTTCTTACTTCAGGTACTAATATCAATTCGGATGTTTGTTTTTGGGTATACCATGCCCAATGGTAATAGGTTTTAGTTCAGCGGGTTATTCTTGGTTCTTCAGTTACTTCGAGTGGGTGAATAAATGTATGTACAAATGTATATTTCGGGTTTATGACTCCAAATTCTAATGAATATTGGTGTGATGGTGGATATTTTATTACTGATATTTCTAGTAGATTTTGTTGTTGAATTTGTATTCCTAATTCAATAAAGAGTTCATTTACTGTGGTATCTTCTGGTCGTTTGCTGAAAGATTGTCTTGTTAATCCATCAAAATGTAAATAGTGTGCTTGTTGAGAGTCTACTCGTTGTCCAAGTAGTATTTTCGGTTGTTCAATATTTATAAATAAAATGATAATAATTAATCATTGAGATTCCATTTTAATCATTCAATCCTAGCATATATTCAAATTTTTGAATTTGTTTATATCACATTTGTTGAATACTAAGGTAGTTTTGTAGTTCTTTGATAATTTCTTTGTCTTTTTTAGTTGTTGTTATTTTCTTGTTATACCAATATTTAGTTGGTTCAAATTGTGTTTTACTGTCTATATATGATGCTAATTTTAATAGTTCAATATCCTGTTTACTATGGTATAGTTTTAATGGGTGTAACTTTAGTAATTCTTGTTGTATTCCTACTTCTGTATCTTGTAATAATTTATTTAATTTCTTAAATGTATCAGATATTTTTTTTGCTACTGCTGATTTTAATTTCAGCGGAAAATGTCCTCGTGAACATATTATAAGTTCAGGGGTTTCTTCTAATAGTTCAGGGCACTGTTGTGACTTTCTTTAGTATGTTCGTAAAATTCTTTTGTTAGGAAATAACAACAACTAAAAAAGACAAAGAAATTATCAAAGAACTACAAAACTACCTTAGTATTCAACAAATGTGATATAAACAAATTCAAAAATTTGAATATATGCTAGGATTGAATGATTAAAATGGAATCTCAATGATTAATTATTATCATTTTATTTATAAATATTGAACAACCG
>CAJVPZ010003736.1:0-10678 GCA_910592135.1 Racocetra fulgida | reverse complement strand
CTCCTCTTTCTACTCTTATAGGTTCTGATATAAGGTTGGAGTCTGTGATGTATGCTGTTTGAAAGCTAAATAGAGAGTAATAATGTTGATAAATTTTGTATAAAATTGCATTTTCTTTAGCATTTCTAGAATAAAATTATGATTTATCCTGTCAAAAGCTTTGTGTTGGTCTAAAAGTACAATCTAATAAGGAATAGACTGATCATTTTGGTTTTTCATAGTGGTAATGATATCTAATGCTGCATCTGTAATTGATCTTTTCTTTATAAAAGCTTGCTGTGAAGGGCCGATTATTGCCTGACATATATTGTTGACTCTATTCACATTACAGTTCGTGAGTGAAATGGGTCTTAATTATTAATGTTTTCCAGATTATCTGATTTCTTGGGAATTAAGATTATGATGCTTTTAGTCCAAGATCTGGATATTGATCCTGTTTCTAAACAGAAATTGAAGAGCTTTGTGAGCACTGTAGTTATTTCTTTTTTCATTTCCTTGTAGAATTCGTATGTAAGTCTATCAGATCCTGAGGCTTTGTTATTTGGGAGTTGGCTAATAGTACTGCTAACTTCCTCCTCTATAATTCTATTAATCAACTCTATATATTTTGGGCTTCAGTGATTTGAGGTAAGTTCTGAACAAAGAAGTTTACTGTCTCCTTGTTTACTTCCTTTGCCTTGTATATTTTTTGATAGGTGTCTTTAATATATTGTAACTTGCTAGCTGGACTTTGGTTTATATTGCCATTGGGAATTGAAATTCTGTCTTGTATTGAGGTTCTGTTTCTTAACTTGTATAATGAGAAGAAAAATTTGGTTGACTTTTCTCTTTCTTCAATCCATTTTGCATTTGATCTGGCTTGCTACTTGTCTGAAAGAGCTTGGAGTTCTTCTTGCAACTAAGTGTTTAAGTTATCTCTTGCAGCTATCATATCTTCTGGTGAGTTTTCTCTAGCTATTCTGTTGTCCATAGCTGCTAGTTTCTTTTGAAGCTTATTTATCTTTTTCTCTGGAGTTGGAGGAGGTCTGTATGCTCTAGCTATTGACTGTATTATGTATTTGTGCAAGTCCCATTTTGAAAGGTCTGTAATGCTCTGTAGTTCTTTTGTTGATTCCTTCTTAAGAAGCAAGTTATTTAGACATTTTCTATCAAATCTCCATTGCTTTGAACATAGTTGCTCAGAAGACAGGTGTAGTTCGTAAGTGGTCTGAGTTACTAAAGTAGGTAGCAAGTTTCTTACAGTACTGACCATGATTGGCATCAATAAAAATATAATCAAGCCTAGTAGCCATTTTGTGACCCCCTTGGGTATTCTGATAATAGGTAAGAAATAGGTCTTCATCTGCTACAATTGTAGCTGAATCTATAAAATCTAAGGTGAGCTCTTTAAGGAGTTCTCTTGTAGAATCATTTGAGATTAAAGCTTGACTAATATGATTCTTTTGTGGATCAAGGTTTGTATTAAAGTCACTGGCCAGTATATTGATTTTTTCTTCCTCGATTAGAGAAGTCCAACTGTTAAAGAACCTGGTTTTGTCTTCCACATTAGGAGGAGCATATATATTGATTAGTCGAAAAGGTTGTTGTTTGTATGAGAACTCAGCAATAATTACTCTTCTATTATGTGATTTCTTGATATTTTTGAAAAGAATATTTTTGTTGCTTGTTAAGATTGCTGTTTTAGAAGTCCAATATAAGCTATAGCCCCATTGGTTCTGTAAGAATTTCCTTGTATCTGTATTTTCTAGATTAGTTTCTTGAAGCATAATTATATCAATATAGTAAGATTTCAATAATATTAAAGTTTTGTATACTTTGTCTAGATTATTTAAACCCTTGATATTTAAAGTTGCGATCTTGATTTTGTTAATCATTAAAATAATTTGTTAGAAGTATCAAATAGTTCTTTAATAAGGTCTGTAAGCCTTTGAGGCTGATCCAAAACCTGATTGTGTTTTGCTTCCTTCTGTAACATTTGTCTTGATTTGGTTTTTAGCTATTTTCTTAGAAGTGACTACTATGAAACCATTAGTTTCCTCTGATTGAGTACCATTTTCTGGTATCTCCACATTGTTGTATAGTGTTGCTAGAGGGTCAATGACCATATTCTCTTGGTTGCTGTAGACCTTATTTTCATTTTGAAAAGTTTCTGGAAACTGGTTGAAGTTTGGTTTATTATCCTCAAGCTCTAATTCAGAGGTTGCTGTTTCCATTCTAGTATTCTCGTCTGTCTCAGTATAGTTGGTAATTGGTTCAGTTGTTGTCTCAACAGCTATTTCTTAACTTTCTTCTTTGATATAAAGATTGTCTAGACTTAATGTTAGAGATAATTCCTTTTTTTGTTACGAGCGCTGCTTCTTTTTTTGTATTCTGGCAGTTTGAGCATTTTTTAAAGATTTTTGGCCTCTACTAAAGCTTTGTATTCTGTACAATCTTTCTTGACATGTCCTGCCTTGTCACAGAAAAAGCAAAGCTTAGAAGCTTCTCTTCAGTTAGCTATTACTTTATGGTTCCAGATATCCGTAAATCTAGGAATTCTGCTAGGGAGGTCTGGATCATCTGTTGTTTCAAAAATGATAACCCATTGATCTAATAGTACTGAAGTACCTTTGTATACTAAAGGTTTGATCGAAGAGATGGTGCCTATGTCTTGAATGATTTTTTCTAAGATATATTCTTTCTTGCCTATAGGAGTGTTTCGAAGTCTAATTGACAGAAAATTTCGTTGAATATTCACTGGAATATACCCCTGAAGGGTTTGTTCAAAAACTGTTAGGCCTTCAGCTGCATAAAATTGCTATTTTTCTTTATTTGAAAGAATTACTTCTAGGTGTGTTCTTTTGTTTTTGTTGATAACTGGTTTGGTGGCTATGAGGTCATCTCCTATTTTAATTGCTAAAGTCTCTACCAACTCAGCTGTAGAGATATTTTCTAGGTTGTGAATTTCAAAAATTAGTGCAAACTCATTTTTTTGTATAGATTCTTTTTCTAGAAGCATAAGTTGAGAATGTTGCTCTTCCTCTTTCAAGCTTAGTGAATAATTTTGACCACTGTTTGGGTTCCGGCTGATTGCCTGTCTTTTTTGATTGGTGGATCTTGTATTTGTTTTCCTAACTATATGTCTCTACGTGTTCTGTTTGTTTTGATAATAACTGACACGTGTCATTCATTGTTGTGTTTTGCATGTCCTTTTCTTCTCAAGTTGATGTATTAGTTATATCTTGTAACTTTAAAGCTTCCTCATTATCGAGATTGTTCTTTGAGTTTTGGCCCATATGTTGACCTGTCTCAGTGGTTTCTAAAGTTCTTCTGAGTCAGCAGAAGTAACGTTTTCTTTTGCACTAAAGGTTCTGGCCTTCTTGATTTTTCTGTTCTGTCCAATTATTGTAAAGCTTGATATACCTAGGCACTCTTGTCTACGTTTCTTGGGCACAAGGGTCTTAGCTCTTGCTAGTAGTTTTGTAGTCGAGTATTTAGTTGTGTTTGACATTATGTTTTTCTGTACTCTCTATAATTGGAGTGGTGAAGAGAGAGAGAGTTTTTTTTGAGTTACATTTTTAAATTGTATCAAAATTGCAAGATTTTTATTCAGTCTAAAACGTAATTTTTCTTCTTTTCTTGATGTATTTATTTGTAAAATTTAATTTAAAGTTAATATGTAAATGAAGAAACATCATTGCAACAAAGTTTATATATAATTCTATATGTTTTTGCTATAGTTTTATATATTGTTACAGGGTTGTAACCTTCTTAGTAAAATACAACCAAATAACAAGGTTACCTAGTACAGTAATTGATTATTGCAAATATATATGGGGTGGAGGTGTAGTTGTTCACTTAACTACACAGCAGCAGGCAAATGGTTTGAGATAGTAACAGTATATAAGATAGCTTTATTTAATACAAGAGTAGTGATAAGCATTGCCTGTAGAAATTATCCTAGAGAGAGAATATTACACTTTACAAGATAAGAAAGAGTAAAGGATATCAGAGTCTAAGTGAAGTATAGGAATTGGCAGGAAGAGGGAAAAGGCACCCTTTATATATCTTTTTACCTACAAGGAGGATACACGATGTACAGTATATGAGTAATACTTGGCAGGTTAAGAAGGTGAACTTGTGTATGGGAAGTAAGGGATTGTATTGGATGAAGAAGGTGATTGTGCTGGGTGAAGTAGAGGATATACTATATAAACATTACTCATCATGTTTATATTTATTTATATCTCATATAGGGGAATTAGAGGACTTCGCTACACAGTATTTTGTGTTTAAAACATTTAGAACTTGTATAGGTGAATTAGATGTTTATGTGAAGGAAGAAGGTGTTTGTATAAAGGAAGAAGGTGAACTTGTATTACTTTTTTGTATAACACTTTTGTGTAATCTAAAGTATCTTTTTGTGTAACTTTGTATCACCTGAGGTTATGTAAGGTCATGTGACTGCACTACACTTCCAATAGCCAATTAGAATATTTCTATATAATTACTATAAAATATATAATAATAACTATCGCAGATCATAATGAAATCGGATTAAAATAAAATGAGGAGTTTCTATTTGAGCTCCTAAAACCCACTTATACTTGTTTATTATAAAATCTGCTTCTAAACCCTAATCCTAACCCTAAAAAAATGCTAAAAAAATGCACTCCAAAAATTTGTATTTTTCGGTGGCTTGTCAATTTCATTTTAATCTGTCACAATAACTGATATATAATAAGGGAATTGCTATTTCCACCATGAGTTACACAAAAATCTATTTTTAAATAATCAATCAAATTTAAGAAATTAATTTTTTAAAAATTAAAGAAATTTTTATTAAGTTAGGGTTAGTTGGACTTCTAAGTTAGGGATGGCAAATGTTTTAAAACATGTTTTAAATATTTTAAAACATTCAAATTTTTTAATAAAAAACAATAAAAAACAATATTTATTTATAAGCCAATTATAGTATAGAATTTTAATCATGTGATATATAGGACTCTTTGTAATAAAAGTAGACAATAGGTCAAAAAATTTTTTATTAATCCTTCTAATATCTAAAAAATTCTTAAACTATATTATACAAGTTTATTAAAATACACTAGTAATATTCAATAATACAATTATTAAATCTCAAACAATTTTTTATTTTATTTTTTTTTCCACTTAGGCCATCTTGCCTTTAGTCTCCTTTATTACTTTACGATTGTATGATATTACAAAAGGCCTTAGCATAATATTTAGGAGTGGCATCCCGCAGTTACTTCAAGAGCACTTACAAGCGATCGGCCGCACTGAGCAGATACATTCCTATGAATATATCGCGACAAGTTTCAAAAAAGAAACACTATCTCTCTCAGACGAACACTATCAGACCACCGGCCTACAATAGAATATCACCAATCTGATGACATCTTCTCGTAGAGAAGTGGAAAGAAAAAAAAAAATTTTTTACTAACACTAACACTAATACTAAAGGGGGAGATACTAAAAAAAAAAAAAAAATGAAAACTAAAACTAAAAAACAAATACAAAGACGAAAGAGGGAAGAAAAAAAAAAAAAAAAATTGTTTGAGATTTAATAATTGTATTATTGAATATTACTAGTGTATTTTAATAAACTTGTATAATATAGTTTAAGAATTTTTTAGATATTAGAAGGATTAATAAAAAATTTTTTGACCTATTGTCTACTTTTATTACAAAGAGTCCTATATATCACATGATTAAAATTCTATACTATAATTGGCTTATAAATAAATATTGTTTTTTATTGTTTTTTATTAAAAAATTTGAATGTTTTAAAATATTTAAAACATGTTTTAAAACATTTGCCATCCCTAACTTAGAAGTCCAACTAACCCTAACTTAATAAAAATTTCTTTAATTTTTAAAAAATTAATTTCTTAAATTTGATTGATTATTTAAAAATAGATTTTTGTGTAACTCATGGTGGAAATAGCAATTCCCTTATTATATATCAGTTATTGTGACAGATTAAAATGAAATTGACAAGCCACCGAAAAATACAAATTTTTGGAGTGCATTTTTTTAGCATTTTTTTAGGGTTAGGATTAGGGTTTAGAAGCAGATTTTATAATAAACAAGTATAAGTGGGTTTTAGGAGCTCAAATAGAAACTCCTCATTTTATTTTAATCCGATTTCATTATGATCTGCGATAGTTATTATTATATATTTTATAGTAATTATATAGAAATATTCTAATTGGCTATTGGAAGTGTAGTGCAGTCACATGACCTTACATAACCTCAGGTGATACAAAGTTACACAAAAAGATACTTTAGATTACACAAAAGTGTTATACAAAAAAGTAATACAAGTTCACCTTCTTCCTTTATACAAACACCTTCTTCCTTCACATAAACATCTAATTCACCTATACAAGTTCTAAATGTTTTAAACACAAAATACTGTGTAGCGAAGTCCTCTAATTCCCCTATATGAGATATAAATAAATATAAACATGATGAGTAATGTTTATATAGTATATCCTCTACTTCACCCAGCACAATCACCTTCTTCATCCAATACAATCCCTTACTTCCCATACACAAGTTCACCTTCTTAACCTGCCAAGTATTACTCATATACTGTACATCGTGTATCCTCCTTGTAGGTAAAAAGATATATAAAGGGTGCCTTTTCCCTCTTCCTGCCAATTCCTATACTTCACTTAGACTCTGATATCCTTTACTCTTTCTTATCTTGTAAAGTGTAATATTCTCTCTCTAGGATAATTTCTACAGGCAATGCTTATCACTACTCTTGTATTAAATAAAGCTATCTTATATACTGTTACTATCTCAAACCATTTGCCTGCTGCTGTGTAGTTAAGTGAACAACTACACCTCCACCCCATATATATTTGCAATAATCAATTACTGTACTAGGTAACCTTGTTATTTGGTTGTATTTTACTAAGAAGGTTACAACCCTGTAACAATATATAAAACTATAGCAAAAACATATAGAATTATATATAAACTTTGTTGCAATGATGTTTCTTCATTTACATATTAACTTTAAATTAAATTTTACAAATAAATACATCAAGAAAAGAAGAAAAATTACGTTTTAGACTGAATAAAAATCTTGCAATTTTGATACAATTTAAAAATGTAACTCAAAAAAAACTCTCTCTCTCTTCACCACTCCAATTATAGAGAGTACAGAAAAACATAATGTCAAACACAACTAAATACTCGACTACAAAACTACTAGCAAGAGCTAAGACCCTTGTGCCCAAGAAACGTAGACAAGAGTGCCTAGGTATATCAAGCTTTACAATAATTGGACAGAACAGAAAAATCAAGAAGGCCAGAACCTTTAGTGCAAAAGAAAACGTTACTTCTGCTGACTCAGAAGAACTTTAGAAACCACTGAGACAGGTCAACATATGGGCCAAAACTCAAAGAACAATCTCGATAATGAGGAAGCTTTAAAGTTACAAGATATAACTAATACATCAACTTGAGAAGAAAAGGACATGCAAAACACAACAATGAATGACACGTGTCAGTTATTATCAAAACAAACAGAACACGTAGAGACATATAGTTAGGAAAACAAATACAAGATCCACCAATCAAAAAAGACAGGCAATCAGCCGGAACCCAAACAGTGGTCAAAATTATTCACTAAGCTTGAAAGAGGAAGAGCAACATTCTCAACTTATGCTTCTAGAAAAAGAATCTATACAAAAAAATGAGTTTGCACTAATTTTTGAAATTCACAACCTAGAAAATATCTCTACAGCTGAGTTGGTAGAGACTTTAGCAATTAAAATAGGAGATGACCTCATAGCCACCAAACCAGTTATCAACAAAAACAAAAGAACACACCTAGAAGTAATTCTTTCAAATAAAGAAAAATAGCAATTTTATGCAGCTGAAGGCCTAACAGTTTTTGAACAAACCCTTCAGGGGTATATTCCAGTGAATATTCAACGAAATTTTCTGTCAATTAGACTTCGAAACACTCCTATAGGCAAGAAAGAATATATCTTAGAAAAAATCATTCAAGACATAGGCACCATCTCTTCGATCAAACCTTTAGTATACAAAGGTACTTCAGTACTATTAGATCAATGGGTTATCATTTTTGAAACAACAGATGATCCAGACCTCCCTAGCAGAATTCCTAGATTTACGGATATCTGGAACCATAAAGTAATAGCTAACTGAAGAGAAGCTTCTAAGCTTTGCTTTTTCTGTGACAAGGCAGGACATGTCAAGAAAGATTGTACAGAATACAAAGCTTTAGTAGAGGCCAAAAATCTTTAAAAAATGCTCAAACTGCCAGAATACAAAAAAAGAAGCAGCGCTCGTAACAAAAAAAGGAATTATCTCTAACATTAAGTCTAGACAATCTTTATATCAAAGAAGAAAGTTAAGAAATAGCTGTTGAGACAACAACTGAACCAAT
Organism: Racocetra fulgida; assembly: GCA_910592135.1. Taxonomy (NCBI): domain Eukaryota; kingdom Fungi; phylum Glomeromycota; class Glomeromycetes; order Diversisporales; family Gigasporaceae; genus Racocetra; species Racocetra fulgida. The sequence goes on along the minus strand of CAJVPZ010003736.1, from coordinate 2,247 downwards.
TACCAACTATACTGAGACAGACGAGAATACTAGAATGGAAACAGCAACCTCTGAATTAGAGCTTGAGGATAATAAACCAAACTTCAACCAGTTTCCAGAAACTTTTCAAAATGAAAATAAGGTCTACAGCAACCAAGAGAATATGGTCATTGACCCTCTAGCAACACTATACAACAATGTGGAGATACCAGAAAATGGTACTCAATCAGAGGAAACTAATGGTTTCATAGTAGTCACTTCTAAGAAAATAGCTAAAAACCAAATCAAGACAAATGTTACAGAAGGAAGCAAAACACAATCAGGTTTTGGATCAGCCTCAAAGGCTTACAGACCTTATTAAAGAACTATTTGATACTTCTAACAAATTATTTTAATGATTAACAAAATCAAGATCGCAACTTTAAATATCAAGGGTTTAAATAATCTAGACAAAGTATACAAAACTTTAATATTATTGAAATCTTACTATATTGATATAATTATGCTTCAAGAAACTAATCTAGAAAATACAGATACAAGGAAATTCTTACAGAACCAATGGGGCTATAGCTTATATTGGACTTCTAAAACAGCAATCTTAACAAGCAACAAAAATATTCTTTTCAAAAATATCAAGAAATCACATAATAGAAGAGTAATTATTGCTGAGTTCTCATACAAACAACAACCTTTTCGACTAATCAATATATATGCTCCTCCTAATGTGGAAGACAAAACCAGGTTCTTTAACAGTTGGACTTCTCTAATCGAGGAAGAAAAAATCAATATACTGGCCAGTGACTTTAATACAAACCTTGATCCACAAAAGAATCATATTAGTCAAGCTTTAATCTCAAATGATTCTACAAGAGAACTCCTTAAAGAGCTCACCTTAGATTTTATAGATTCAGCTACAATTGTAGCAGATGAAGACCTATTTCTTACCTATTATCAGAATACCCAAGGGGGTCACAAAATGGCTACTAGGCTTGATTATATTTTTATTGATGCCAATCATGGTCAGTACTGTAAGAAACTTGCTACCTACTTTAGTAACTCAGACCACTTACGAACTACACCTGTCTTCTGAGCAACTATGTTCAAAGCAATGGAGATTTGATAGAAAATGTCTAAATAACTTGCTTCTTAAGAAGGAATCAACAAAAGAACTACAGAGCATTACAGACCTTTCAAAATGGGACTTGCACAAATACATAATACAGTCAATAGCTAGAGCATACAGACCTCCTCCAACTCCAGAGAAAAAGATAAATAAGCTTCAAAAGAAACTAGCAGCTATGGACAACAGAATAGCTAGAGAAAACTCACCAGAAGATATGATAGCTGCAAGAGATAACTTAAACACTTAGTTGCAAGAAGAACTCCAAGCTCTTTCAGACAAGTAGCAAGCCAGATCAAATGCAAAATGGATTGAAGAAAGAGAAAAGTCAACCAAATTTTTCTTCTCATTATACAAGTTAAGAAACAGAACCTCAATACAAGACAGAATTTCAATTCCCAATGGCAATATAAACCAAAGTCCAGCTAGCAAGTTACAATATATTAAAGACACCTATCAAAAAATATACAAGGCAAAGGAAGTAAACAAGGAGACAGTAAACTTCTTTGTTCAGAACTTACCTCAAATCACTGAAGCCCAAAATATATAGAGTTGATTAATAGAATTATAGAGGAGGAAGTTAGCAGTACTATTAGCCAACTCCCAAATAACAAAGCCTCAGGATCTGATAGACTTACATACGAATTCTACAAGGAAATGAAAAAAGAAATAACTACAGTGCTCACAAAGCTCTTCAATTTCTGTTTAGAAACAGGATCAATATCCAGATCTTGGACTAAAAGCATCATAATCTTAATTCCCAAGAAATCAGATAATCTGGAAAACATTAATAATTAAGACCCATTTCACTCACGAACTGTAATGTGAATAGAGTCAACAATATATGTCAGGCAATAATCGGCCCTTCACAGCAAGCTTTTATAAAGAAAAGATCAATTACAGATGCAGCATTAGATATCATTACCACTATGAAAAACCAAAATGATCAGTCTATTCCTTATTAGATTGTACTTTTAGACCAACACAAAGCTTTTGACAGGATAAATCATAATTTTATTCTAGAAATGCTAAAGAAAATGCAATTTTATACAAAATTTATCAACATTATTACTCTCTATTTAGCTTTCAAACAGCATACATCACAGACTCCAACCTTATATCAGAACCTATAAGAGTAGAAAGAGGAG
>CAJVPZ010003735.1:0-10679 GCA_910592135.1 Racocetra fulgida | reverse complement strand
GTCCGGTCCCCCAGAGGAATTCCTTTACATAGGACCATCAAAGATTTGTGCTACCTCTCTACTCGGCACTTCCCAAGCGGGCTTCCATATCTCTGATCCCTTGGATTAATTTGGCTGCTTCACTCATGTAACTTATATGTTACACTATATTCCACAACCTCCTAATATGAGTTGGTGAGACCAAGGTTACAGGTGCTTACCCAATTGATATGTCATACAGTTTAATCATAACGCATTTCCACAAATTCGAATTTTCATCACTGGTGAGATTCAACTCTTGTTCTGCTGCTTGGGGGTGCGACAACTTACCAACTACACTAAGTCGCCACACCTTTATTTTTTCTTTTTAAAACTTCAAATAATGCATTTTTATATAAATTGGAGCTGATTTTTTTTTTTAGATTTTGTAATATAGAATATAAAGATGATCTAAAAAATATAAATATTCATAAAATTTATTCTAACTTTAAATATAGAAAGTATTATAAAAATTAGTAATAAAAGCCTTAGAATTGCAAATAAAAACTGAATAACAAAAAAATCTATTTGTTGTCAAAATGATTGCATTAACAAAAAAATTTTTTTTAAGTTTAATTATAAGACCAAAAAAAGTGAAATAAATATTCTATGAACAAGAACTGAAAAATAATCTAAATAATAATCTTTGTAATAATCTAAACAAAAAACTGAGTGAAGAATTAAACAAAGATCTGAATGAAGATCTGAGCAAAGACTAAACAAAAACCTAAATGAAAATATAAATGAAGATTTGAATAAAATTTGAACAATGATCTGAGAAACAACCTGACTTACAGCCTAAGAAATCTGAATAACTCTGCAAATAATAATCTAGAAAATAATCAAAATGAAGCCTTGTAAAATATTTTGAACACAATTTAGATGATAAATAAAAATAAAATAAAAATAAATTAGTGTTGATCTGAACTATTGAAACTCATACTCTTTAAAAATAATTTATATATTATTAAAAACTTAAATGTATTACCATCATTGCAGACTACTGAACACTTTATAATTTCTTAATTTAAAATAGATGCATTTGTATATTTGTAATAAAGAAAAGGCATGTGAATAGTTTAAGACATTTGAGTTATAATCAAAAACTATTGTATTAGAAACAAAAATATTATAGTATTAAAGAAAAGCAGATGCTTTTTTAAGAGTTACATCACTGTGTTCACAGTAATAAAGTAAAGAAAAAGTAAGAAAAATGTGAAATGAAATGTTTGCAAACATGTAGAATATAAAATATAAATTGTGCTAAAAATAATTCATCTTTAACTGAAATGTTAGCATATTGAAAATTTTAACTATTCAATTAAAATTAACACTTTTACTAAAATACAGCTATGGTGGTTTATTATCTATATTGTATTATCTCAAAAACTGGCTAATTAATCAATATGAGGTGTTCTAAGTAAAAATGTTCTACACCTCCAAAAACCCATCCCAAACCTAATCCTAACCTTAATATTAACTTTAACATAAAAAAATTGATGTTAAAAATTTTATATACAAAACTTATAAAAACTTAGAAAATTTTAAAAAATATAATAAAAATATATAATAGATGCAAAACTACTATAGGTGTGTTTTATAATAATTAGAAATTAATATAAAATTTACCTATAATTATATAGTTAATTTAGCAGTATCATTGAGCTTTCATCACATAAAGAATGAGATGTGTGATAAATATTTAGAACTATTTAGAGATAAATACTTCTTACATTAATACTAAATGTATATAAAAATGAGCTTTATTTGAACATTACAAATAATCAAAAATTATTTGAAACACTTGCTAATTAGGCTTATAATTCTGATTATAATTATATTGCAAAACTTTTTTAACAATATTATAATAATACATTAGGCAATTTTAATGAAAAATTGATGTTTGAATATTTATCAAAACTTGTTGATAATTATAATAATTTAGAAAAAGGCTAAACAGTTTTGCAAGAATATAATGCATATAGTAAAAGGATATTTATTCTTTGTTTAATAATGAATTTAATATTTCAAATATATTTGCACTCTCAAGTGGCAGATCAAGAGTTTGAATCCCACTGGCAACGAAAATTTGAATTTAAGAAATGCATTATGATAAACTGTGTGTAATCTGACCGATTGGCATCTGTAACCTTGGTTGTATCAGCTTGTACTGAGAGGTTGTAGAACAGTAGTGCTATATATAAATCACGAAATAAGTGATACACTATGTAAATTTAGGGGATCAGAGCACACAGAAGCCCACTTGACAAGTCCTGAGCAGAGAGGTAGCACAGACTTTTGATGGTACTATATAAAGGATTGTTATTGGGAATTGGATACTAGCAGTAAACCAGACGAGGACCAGGTATTTAGCAAACACTAATACCAATTAGGCCGCATGTATATGAGAAAAAAGGATTTAATCAGAATACTAAAGGATGTCTACTAGTTCCTTCCAGGCCATCTGAATTGGAAGCTTAGATGCAGTTAGTGACTAGGAATGATGGTGATTGTCTGTAAAGTAGATACTGGGGGTTTAAGTGAACTTTGCAAAGGCAAGAAGTAAGTAATAGTAGCGGCTTTGGCTTACAAATACTTGGCTTCAGCCTAGGTAAAAGTTACTGAAAAATCTAGGTGATACATGTGTGGGATATGGACCGCTCTGGTAGGTTTATCACAAGGATGAAGGACCCCTTATATGGAAGTGTGTGTCTGCTTTAAAGTTCTAAGGAGCCTTCTCGGCAGTCACTCTTTAAGGAGAATATCCGACAGTGCTAAGTTGATCAGAGGGTTTAAATAGATAATTCCCTTAGTTGAATTATAGGTACGTATAGCATCTAGTATAGTTCATACGGGTTACATATGCAAGACTGCTTAAATAGACAACCAAAAGTTGTACATATGGCTAGTTGTACCCTCGTTAATGTAACAAAGTCAGGGGTAGCCTATGTGGTTGCTCTGACATTCGAATCAAAGTTCAATAAAATGTGCCAGACCCCAAAGTAGTCACCTTAACATTAAAAAAAAAAAAAGAAAAAATAAAATCATCTCTATGCAATTATATAAGTAAAAAACTTCAAAAAAAATTTTTAAAAAAACTTATAAAAAAAATTGCTTAAGAAAGAGTGAATATATATAAGCATTGCTTACAGATATTTTAATATTAGTCTTATAATAATCTTTTATAGTTTTAAAATATATGTATATACTGTATATATGTATATATATACATGCAGTAAATAATTGAAACATGCATTATATTTAATTGACTAGTCAATTATAACATGTTGTATGGCTAATAATCTGCATCACAAAAACTAGTGGATGTGCAAAGCCATGCTTAGTTATATGTTTTTAATTTGTAATTAGAATTAGGGTAAGAATTAGTATAAAGTCAACAATTTTCTACAGACCCCAAATTCTGCCTGCTTCACAGACCTGCTTATGTGAAATTATGCAAATATTGTTTTTATTTATATTGCAAATTCTGTGACTTTTTGCATTTTTTTTAAAATTATTTCATAAATTCTGCAAATTTATATAATCGAATTTAAAAAAACTGAACTTAAATCTCTGTATCCTTCTAAAGAACACACTAATGATTTAGGTTTACTGATTATTAATATCAGAACTTCTGTTCTTTAATCATTTATAATTTTTCCAAATTTGCTAAAAATTTTATGAATTATACCAAGAATTATGCGAAATTTACTCTGATATGGCAAATATTCTATTGTATATGTTATACAATAAAATCTATATTTATATGCATATTATACTATCACAGATTTTTAGTAGCTCTAAGTTAGAGTAGGGTTAAGATGAGGGTAGGTGTTAGGGATAGGTTCAGTTATTTATAGTTGGCTAGCAACTGACTATAGCTGTAGTTAATTATAGTTAACTATAGTTGCTTAGCTGATCAGCTAGCCAACACATAATACCAGGCCAATCAAATATCATATTTACGAAATTTTCTATATTTTCAGGCTGATCTATATAGATCTGTTTAGATTTTTAAAGATCATATTTTGGGATCTTTTGTATTTTCAAACTGATCTATATCGATCTGTTTATATTATTAAATGCTTTATATATTAATTGACTATAGCCAGCTATAATTGACTATTAGTCAATAGTTGATAATAGCCAACTGATAACTAACTGTAACTGACCAAACCCATCTCTAATAGATGTTAAAGTAAAATTGCCTTCCTGACTTTTTTTATTAATGCTCAAGGTAGATTTAGATACTTATCTCTTGTATTTTTAATGTTTTTTACTTTTTTCGCTTTTTTTTCATCAGGTTGATTTGTGTCAATCAAAATTTATTGGCTTTATATCATGTGACTGCACATAGCTTTAGATGATCTTTATATACCCTAAAAGAAATATTTACATCTACTATATTTATATATTGTAGTAATACATATATATTACATCTATATGTCTATTGCAAAAAAAAATTCTAATCATTTGAAACAACTAAATCCTAATAAAAAAGGATCCTTTTAGTATTTATATATCAATCCTGTCTAATTTTATGCTTCTATTTTTTTGAGTTTTTTTTTAATTTTTTCTTCTGATATTTTGATGATATGATGAATTGCAAAAGAACTAAAGCAAAAAAATTAAAATATAGCCACTTAACATTCAGATCAATACAAAATTTATATGATTTCTATCTGTATAGTAGCATCATGAATTTATAATTATTGGATATATATACCCAATGGCAGTTCTATTTTGCAGGTGATACTAGGACCCTGAAATACACATAGATAGGTTAGATTAATTATAGAGTTACTAAAAAAAGAAAGATCTGCATAAAAAACTTCAAAAATAAGCAAAAAAATTACTATAAATAGAAAAGATCTGTATAAAAACCTCAAAAATAAGCAAACTTATACCTGACCTATCTATGTATATTTCAGGGTCCTGTGATACTATACTATAATTTTATAGCTATAATGATCATTTCACATAATAGATACTAGAATTTTGACTTATTTTATTATAGAAATTTAAAATTTTTGAGATGTTTTGTATAGCTTTTTTTTTATAGTTTGGCTAAAATTTAGAGTTAGTGTTTATAATAAAAAAGTATAAATAGATTTTAGTAGTATTTATATTTTAAATTAAAATCCCAAATTTCAGCATCATCCTCAATAATAAATAAAGCTTTAAATTTAGAGCACCAATTTTGGCCCCAGAGGGGCCAAAGTTAATGCATTAAATTTAAAATAGAATATCTAATAACAAAAATACTTGAGAAAATTTTTTTTTCAGAATAAATTAGAATATATAGAGATGGGTTTTATGTATACATATAATTCTAAATCAAGTGCATTTTATCCTATCAAATTTTATATAGGAAAATTAAAGTATATATAATTTAGGCTGAAATTACAATGCCAAACAGAATTAAGAAACAGAAGCACAAAAGTTCAAAAAGAAAATAAATGGACATTAAGACAAGAAAAGTTAGAGCAAAAATTAGATCTAATATATGATATTTTCTAAAAAGAAAATATAAAATTAAAAAATTATATTATGCGATTTCATGCAATATCATGCAATATCATGCATATTTTATATAACATGTATATTTATGTGCATATTAGCATTTTCTATCTCTAGAATATACTATCTTAATACATTATAGGCAGCAAAGCTGCCTATATGATCATGTCTCTAGTTTATATATAAAAACTGTGTTACACTTTTTTAAATATGCAAGTTGCATCTTTCTTTTTGGTAAAACTATTTTGATATTAATTGGTTTGTTGTTACTATATCTATAAAGTTACGAGATTTATTTTTTATATTATTATAGAAACCTATTTTTTTTAGGTCTTTTTTATATATAATCGCTACTTAATTTATTTAAAAAACTTTTTTAAATATGATTTTTTTTTAATAAAAAGCCCTATTTGGCTTTGTAACTTTGTTCTTTGAAAATTAACCTTAATGTGTGCAAATTTTAAATTTGTAATAACTGGTTTTAAGGACTATACATCTAATTAAATTTTCATAGTTTTTGAGATTTGCAATCAAAGAACATAACAATAGACTTTGTTTCATCAAAAATCTTCAATATTAAATTTTTATTTAGTACCATATGAGTGTATGAAAGTGAAAACCTGAAAACCGATCATAGTAAATTATTAATTCAGTTTTTAGATTTTTACTCTCATGCACTCATATTTAGTTTTGATTTATATAGTATATTGCACACCCCAATATGTTATAGACGCATGTCATTTTTCAATTTTCACTGATTGAAAAATGACTTAGGTAAGTTCTTAATGCAATAATATTTGTATACAATAATAAAACTAATTAATTCATATTAATTGAATATATATTTACAAGGACATAATACAAATAATTTTCTATCATGTTCCTTTTTCTTTGTAATATTTATAGATTTACAAGTTACAATTTTCTATTATCAATAAGAGATAAGCAGTGTTAAAAGAACAAAGATGTCTATGCTAAGCATTTAATAATATCAAAATAGTCTGAACCTTTACTGTAGATGAACTACTACATGCTAAGTCCATAATATTAAAAACTCTTAGTTCATAATATTTAAAATACTTAAATCTAAAATATTAATATAAAATGCTTAAAAACATTCAACTATAATTGAATAGAAATTTCTTTTAAGAAAATATCTACAAACTATAATTAAGCTACTATCAAAAAATTTGCTATACTCAAAATGACATGATTGTATTCTATTTGTTAATTTTGTAGATATATATAAAATTTTAATTATACTTTATTAAATACACATATACAAAGCATATTTTTAATCAAATTGTTATAATTACTTTTTTAAAATTTTATTGGCTACAAAATGTCCTATGCCATTTTCTAATTTATAAATAAAATATGGTTAAAAAATGATGCAAAACATATATAGATTTAAATATATATATAAGTCAAAATACATCATAATAATTTCTTTATTAATTGTAAATTTATACAAATATCTGTTGAAAATATCATATCATTTTCAAATTGAAAAATAAAATGCATCAATTAATAATTGACATGAATTGAGAAATAATGTATAAGTTATATAGCCTAATTGTCTCATTATATAATAGTTTTTGCAATATTTATTTGTAATATTTATTTATTCTATTTAGCCTATTATATGATTATGGGCTCTAATACTAGTTTTATTTATAAAAAATTTTACATATATAAAAAAATCTCTGGGCGGTTGGGTTCAAAAATTTTTTAAATTTTATTTAAATCAGTTTATTTTATTTGTATCACTAATTTTAAAAAATTCTTAAAAAAATCTTATAATAGTTTTAAACAATAATCTAATTTTATAATAATTTTATAATAATTTACAATAATTTTATAAGATTTTTGTTAAATTTAGCAAGTTGTGATATTTTAAGTTAATATTTAAGAAAAACCTTATTATTAGTTAGAGTTAGAGTTCAAACCAGTATTAGGATTAGAGTTAAATAGTATATATATATACAAAATTAAGAGCTAAAACTTTTAATTAGAAGCCTATAATTAGTTTATATAATGAAATTTTAAGCAATTTAAAATTTTTAATTTTTTAATTGTTTATTTAGTATACAAGTTTCTGTAATCTAATTGACCATTTATATTAACTTCTAGATAGCAATCTGCAATATTTAATAATATTTTATAATAAATTATATGGTAAATTTTTTTTTATAATTCGGCTGTTTTGCTACTTTTATTTGAGATTAAACTAAATTAAGAAATTTATATTTTCTAATAATAGTTTATTAATCTCTCCGCAAAGCAACTTACCTATGCTTTTGCCAGATATAATCAGCCTCAGTAGATTTTAATCCTTCCTCTGGGCCGCTAACTTACTAGGATTATCCTTTGATCATAAGCAGATACTACACACCATATCAGAATTAACTTTTTTTTTTATAAAACGAAGCACAAACACAAATACAAAGGGCAAAAAAACAATTAGAAAAGTACCTCAATATCAAATTCTGGTCCACTTAAACAAATAAAATCAAACAAAACAAATAATAAAAAGAAAAAAAAACAAAAGAAAAGAAAACAAAAATAGTACTATTAAGCCTATGCTGAATTGTAAAAATTATATAGTACTACAAATAAGCTATACTGAACTCTATGTTAATTATTTATGTCTATATCTAGGATGTAAAAATATCAAAAACCATTCGGTCTTGAAGTAGAGCTTCAAGGTCAAAACTTTCGGTTGCTATCCCAATTAGGTTGCCGGGTCTTCTGCAGTGTTTCAAATATTATCACATTATCTGACACTACTTATCCCAAAGTAGACACATATATATATATGTGTCTTTTCTTTTTTAGTAGCAGTTATTGTGGTTAGGAGTACACCATTTTTCTCATTTTTTAGTGAAAATTTTGTGAAATGCAAAGAGTGAAGTTTGGTGAAGGGTTTTGGTTTGCAGATATCCTTAAACTTTGGTAGAGAGTATATTAAAAACTCACTTGTTGTTTTTCTTTAACCAACTATTATCTAACTTTATCAACAGAAACAGTGCTTCTATTAAAATTTTTGTACAAAAACACCACCTTATTGCCAGTTATATTGTACAAAAATGTTTTTAACTTGCATATTGAATATACAGAGGAGTTCAGAGTAAATTGCAAAAGTCTTAACCTCTGTAAAAACTATTATTGTATAGTTGTTTCTTTTACTTTTCTCCAACTAGTTTCTGTTTTTGTTAGCCGTAAGTTTGGTACAAGTAATCATTGAGTAGTAAAATTTTTTTTTTTATATTTATATAATGCAATACAGATAGAAAAATAATTCTAAACCTAAACTACATTTGTGTTATATAAGGCATCTAATGTGATATTACACCTCCTATTTTCTATAAAATACTATAGTTAATTTTTTCAAACTAATTTCTAGCTAAGATAAGTTGAAGAAAAATCTAAAGTAATAGTTATGACATTAAGTAAAGTATGCAGTTAAAGCATATTCTTGTACCATATTATCATGAAATAATGCACCTCAGTGTATTATTTTGAGCATAGGTGCATTATTTAGAGTACGTTCCGGCCATTATTTCAAGACAAGTATTGATTTTTTGCCAAGTCTGATTTTATTTTGATACAAATATCGATTTTTTTTTGCCACCTAGAAACATTGTGTAATTAGAGTCATTTACTGTACTAAAGAACAATGAAGTCTATTGTGATAGACCTGCGATATAATATAAAAGTTTATTTTTGTGATGTAAGCACACATGATTAAAATAAATAAATAAAGATTTGATTTGTAAGATTGAACAAACACTTTGATTTCTTGTATAAGAAACTGTAACCTTGCAGTAATGTTGTTGAACCTTGAATGCTGAAGGTGGGAAAGCAATAGTTGAAGAAAGTATGATTGGGTATAAAGTCATGAAGGAGTCAAAATGTTGCTAATCAAGCATAATAAAAACAATATAAACCTGAGTGAAGACATTGTTTGCTATAAGCATTTATTAACAATTTTTATTATATATATCCTTAAATGTTGTAGTAATTATATAAATAAATTGAAATAATAGCATCTTTTGTAACAAGAATCCTCAATTGTGAAAAGATATATTCTATTTAGATCGTTAATTTAATAATAAACAATCTTTATACTTAACACCTATATATAAAAGCACATTATTTTGAGATGTGACAGGTGTTATTTCAAAACCATATATGCTATTTTTAGGAGGCATGATTTTCTAAATAACACTCCAGCCTGTTATTTCATGATAATACAATAAAAGCCATTTATTGATAAAAAGATTAATAATTAGAGATGTATTATTGTTGAAGAATTATTTAAAGGAGTAAATGTGTTAGAAAAGTAAGATTTTGTATGTTTAGCTTTGGCAGTAATATTTTAAGAGAGTTTCTATTAATGTTAATAATATTATGAATAGCCTATAGCTCTTGGCAGTACTAAGATAAAAGATATTTGAAGAGATTAATGAGAAAAGAGTTAGTTTGTTTGTTCAGTAATATTTTGATATTATTGTATAAAGTAGATGAAAAGGTGCTAGTAATTGCATATAGTATAGAAAAGTAATATAGATTTGAAGAGTTGACTGTAAAATTTAGTAAAATATTAAGAAGTGTATTTGAAAAATTATTTAAAATTTGGAGAGTTGTTAAAGTTGTTTGAATTATATTAATAAGTTTGTAAGAAAGATTAATATTATTATTTAGACAAATAAAAAAGTGAAGAGTATTTTTCAGGCTAGAGTATTGAGAACATGTTGATATATTATAGAGGTGAAGATAGCGAATGTTGAGGTTTTCTATAGTAGGGAGATTGTTTGTAAGAATTTTAATATGAAAAGAGTATTTGGATGTGTTATATTCTAAAGATTTAAGAATTTTAAAATTTAAGGCCTATAAATTTCTGGAATATTTTTGATAAACTTTAGTATAGACCAATTTAAAAGTTCTTGAATTATAATAGTATTTTTAATAAGGTATGTATTTTAAATAGTATAAGATAGTTATTCTATAAAAAATGGTTTGGAAGAAATGAAAAAGAAAATAAGATAAGCATGACAGAGATTCTATTTTATTGGCCACAAATATGCACCATGCAGATCCTGATTTATTAAATCGTGATTGGCCAATTAAAAAATATA
>CAJVPZ010003734.1:0-10680 GCA_910592135.1 Racocetra fulgida | reverse complement strand
TTGGGAAACTCCAGATTCCAAAGACAATAAAAAATATATAGTAAACATATCTCCACTGTTTACTATGTTTTGTCACTAGTTCTTAGGCAGATCATGAATTAACTAATAAATTTGCTAATATAACAATAGATACAGTCAAACCTCTCTATAGTCACATCTTTGAGATACAAAAAACCGTGATTGTAAAGAGGTGTGACTAAGATAGAGGTATTTTTCTATATAGTTATAAATAATTGGTAAAAAATAAATTTGAAATATATTAATTTTGTAACTATATAGAAGATGACTATAGAGAAGTTTGACTGTATATATCGATTAATACTGATATAAATCATTAATCGATTAATATCAATTATTAAAAAATTCGTAAATTATAATCAAACTTTGACAACAATTTTCTCAATAACTAGTAATTAGAATTAGCTAAAATTTTTACTAAAGATAGTATCGCTATTCCTCTATAATATATTTAAATTTTATCTAAATTGGTCAAGTAGTTCTTGAGTAATCGCTTCTATACAATAGTTAATTTTTTAAAAAAATTAACTATTGTATAGACATGATTACTCAGGAACTACTTGATCAATTTAGATAAAATTTAAATATATTATAGAGGAATAGCGATACTATCTTTAGTAAATACTAGTTATCGAGAAAATCATTATCAAAGTTTGTTTATAATTTACGAATTTTTGATATATATCGTTAATAATCGTAATCGTTTATATTTAATAGGAGTGCTATTAATCGATAATAATATTATGATTTTAATCAATTACAATCTAATTTTAAAATTTCCTGATAGTGGTGGTAGTGCAGGACCGGGGATGTCAGAGGGTTTAAATAGGTAATCTCCTAGTTAGGTTACAGATATAGCATATAGTATAGAACCTTCGGGTGGACTACTTAAATTAGGTAGCTAAAAGTTGCACATGTGGCTATATGTACTTTCGCTAACCAAAAAATGTACTACTAAAATACCTAATAAAAATCCACCTTTTCGTGACATTGCGAAGGTATAAAAAAAAAAAAAAAAAAATTACTTATATTTGTTATAATACTCTTTTGAAATTTTTTTTTATATTAAATGACTACTTTGGAGTCTGGTATGTTTTATTAACTTTGGTTACAAATGTTAGTACAACCTCAGGATACTCCTAACTTTGTTACATTAATGAGAGTATATTCTAACTATATTTGTATCTTTTGAGCACCTAATTTAAGTAGTCTACCTATTACTAGATTCTATACTAGATATTGTATCTGTAACCCACTATTATTTAAGCTACCCAATTAAACTCTCTGATCAACTTAGCAATGTCAGATATTCTTTCTAAAGAGGAACTGCTGCTAAGGCCCCTTAGGACTACTTTTTTCTTGTAGTAAATTTGCTAGAGCCTTCTATACCCACAATTTGGCTGACTTAGTCTTTCAGTTGATATGTATAGGCCAAGGTCAATCACTCTGGCTGTTTTGTTCTTACTAGTTTTTGGTAACATTTTAATTACCTATGGCCTGATCTCTGCTACACAATCTACTTTTTGCCTTTATAGAGTTTACTCAAACCTCAGTACTCTCTTCAAAACAATCTGGTATCTTTCTTTTTTCAGTATTCTCTAGCTGGTCTTCTCAGACTACCAATTCAGATAGCCCAGAAGGAACATCAGTCTATTGGTATCTGTATTGCAGATTTTTTTTTTTTGGCATTCTGGCAGCCTGGTTGGTAGCGTATCTCTTTTCGAATATCCGGTCCTCATCCAGTAATATCAGTTTCAGATGAAGCTTATTTTAATAGTACTGTCAAAAGTCTTTGTTACTTCTCTATTTGGGACTTGCCAAGTGAGTGCCCTATCATTGTATCAGCTCTGTAGTTTTCTGTGACCCTGAAGGACTTATCAAAGCTCTTTTAAAATTAAAAGTTATAGCCTTCTAAATAACAATATATAAATTATATAAAACTTGTTTTTTAATATAAATTTGTTAAGCAAGATAAAATTCATATAAATTTTTAAAAAAATTATTAATCAAGTTTTTTGATTAACTTTTATATAGAAAGTATTAGCTTTGCAATCTGCAATACACTGATCAAAATAAATCAAATCAGACAAATATCAGATTCTAATGTAGTACTAATTAATAGTGCAAATCATATTATTTTCAGATTTATATCAGAACTAACAGAGCTATTAGGTTTCTGATAATTGATTATTGTTTTGTTAGTTCTAATATAAATCTGAAAATAATATGCTATTAATAAAACTATATTAGAATCTGATATTTGTTTAATTTGCTTTATTTTGACTAGTGATAACTGCTATGTTCTGATTGATAAAAATATTAGGCTTTATAAAGTCAATCATCTAACCGATACATCTAAGATTACAAAATTATATTGCTTACTATTAATTGTTTATATGTGATATTGGCATAGTTTTATTAATGAAGATGCAAGAAATATATAAGAAATATATCTCTTATAAAAGATGTCTAAAATTACTTATAAAAAGCTATTAATGATTCATTAATCAATTTTCTAAATTTTGATTTTTTTTGAGCTATTAATTAAAGTTACTTATATTTTGTTTATAATATAGATTAAATGCTGCAAAAAAAAATAAATTGGTAATTAATTTTTTATATAAATTAATTTATAATAAAGTTTAAATTATTTTCTAAATAAAATATAAAAGTAGCTATATTAATAAATTTTGCAATATAGCTTTTTTTTTTTTTTTAATATCAAAGTAACTACTTAGAGGTCTGGCATATTTTATTAACTTCAGTTTGAATGCCAGAGTAGCATATATAGACCACTCCTAACTTTATTATATTAATGAGAATACATTTTAGCTATACTTATATTTTTTAAATGCTTAATTTAAGTAGTCTGCTTATTATTAGATTCTATACTAGATGCTATATCTATAACCTACTATCATATACTATTATATTAAAAGGTTCTTTATCTTTGTGATAAATCTACTAAAGTAATACATGTCCTACATATATATCATCTAGATTTTTGGTAACTTATACCTCAACCACAGTTAAGTACTTGCTGCATTTTACCTCTACTACTATCACTTACTTTTTGCTCTTGCAAAGTTTATCAAAACTATAGCACCTACTTTATAGACTATTAATAGTACTTCAATGCCAATTATCAGTGTTCCAAACTTCCAATTCAGATGGTCCAAGAGGGACTAGTGAGCTTCTCTGATATTCTGAATGAATTCTTTTTTTCTGATTATCTGGCAGCCTGGTTGGTATAGTACTTACCAAATACTCAGTCCTCATTTAGTTTGCTTTCAATGTCTAGTTCTTCAGATAATAATCTTTTATATAGTGTCATTAAAGATCTGTACTATCTCTTTACTTAGAACTTTCTAAGCAGATTTCTGTATTTCCTGATCCCTTAGATTAATTTGGCTGCTTCACTTAGAATTTATATAACTATATATCACACTATTGTTCTAGAACCTTCTAATATAAGCTGATATAATTAAGGTTATAGGAGCTGACCTAAATGATATATTATATAGTCTGCTGTAATACATTCTGCAAATTCAAATTTTAGTTAGCTGCAACTTCAGTAAACTAAAGTTCTAACTTTAGTCAGATTCTAACTTTAGCATAACAGTATCACAAATTGTATAATTTAAAAATTATTTTATAAATATGAAAAATAGGTTTGATCAATTATAATCAGTTATTAGTTTTAATTAGTTTTTTAAATTTAAAATAATTCTTCTTTTTAAGCTATAAAGTTGTTTAAAATTAAATTTTATTTATATTACTCTATAAATAAAAGGCAAGATATCTTTTCCCAAATTTGAAATTTAAAATTTGTTCTTAGTTATAAACCGTTATAACTATTTTATAACTAGCAACCAATTTGAAAATTTTAGATTTTAGAAAAGTATTTTGCTTTTTGCTTTTTAAAAAATTAATTTTTATTATAAATTTTATAATAAATTATAAAAAATTATAAATTTTAAAAAGCTATATTGAGTGTGGCAACTTAGTGAAATTGATAAGTTATTACATTTCCAAGAGGCAAGACAAGAGTTCGAATCCTACTAATAATAAAATTAGTAAAAAGTTAGATAAATAGTAAAATAATTAATCAAATATTATGTAAAACATTATATGAAATTGTTTTTTTCTCCTGCCTAGATATTTTTTAAAGCCAATAACAAATATTAACACTTGCAAGAGCCAGTTAGAAAACTCAATTAAATATTTTTATATTAAGCTAATACATATTAATAGCTAACTAAACATTTAAAAATCAAACAGTTAAGCAAAAAAATTTTGGTGATATACTGAAATTTGTTATTTTAATAAGAAAAATAACTGATTTCTTCAAAATTAATAAACTTTAAACAAGAAGTAATAATTTTCATATTTCTAAAAATTTTTGTTCTGTATAAAAAAGAGCTATAAAGAAGTGTTGTTCACTAAAAACAAAAAAGAGTTTGTCTTTATAATAGAAAACTTTTAAAAAAATATTATTATTTGATAAAAATTATTGTTTTAAAAACGATTTGTATTTAACTCTTTCTAACGATTCTCTGGTCAATAACAACAAAAATTGAACTATAGCAAAATATATAGAAAAGCAACAAAGTAGATACTAAACTTAATTCTATAAATAAAAGCAGCTTGTTATCGACAAAGTCTAAGCATCTAGACATAATACATTAAACAGCAGATATTACAAGAATGGATAGTTTTCTTTGAAGTCAAGTATTTCTTTTTAATAGACTTTCTAAGGTATTCGACATCCAAAATCAGAAGAGTTATTCTGGAAACAAGTCTGTAGAAGTAGCTAATATGCACTTCTAAGTTAGTAGAAATAGAGAAGCTGAACTATACAACTATAAAATTTACAAAAAGAACCTTATATACTCTTGTTGGCCTTCATTTTTTTTGATAAAATTTTTGTAAAAAATAGGCATTTTAGCTTACTCTCTTCAAATATTAACATCATGTATACCAAACAAGTCAGCATTGTTTATCTTTCAAATCAGAACAGAACAACAAACATGTATATATATGTGTCTCAAAATAATAGATATCCATACAAACAATGCTCTAAGACTCAGCTCTAATCTCTCTACAACTAAACTAGTTGATAAAGTTTTCCTATTGAGTTTTTACTTTGATATACTAGATAGATAAATGTAGAAGTAGGAACTAAATTGTCTAGTGTCTAGTATATAATTTTTAAACTCTGGTACAAGTTATAGTGCAGTTAAGACTCTCATACTTAATAGTAGTTCATTAATTTGTATAGTTAGAAGTTTTCGCCTAGTTAGCAGGTTTTCTTCTTTCTAGCAATAGTTTTTTTTAGGTTTTTGTTTAGTTTTTTATATTTCTTAATATTAGTATCTGTTTTCTTTGATGTATTAGTTTTCTTTTTTAAATCTTTTATTGTTTTCTAGTATCCTTTTTTTTTTTTCTTTCTCTATGAGAAACTGTCATGAAATTAATAACATTCTATTGTAGGGCGGGAATCTTGATAAGGCGGTGCAACAGCTAGTCAATGAATTAGAAGGAAATAAGTCTGGAGTAAATTTCAGATCTTTGAAGGAGGCCAATTGTTTACTAGGCAGGTCACATCTGTGCATAACACAGCAGTTTAATGGTTCACCTTAACTGCAAGTAGATATTACAGCATCTGGGAGGTAAAGCAATAGAAGAGTTTATCTTTTGGTTGAAATACTATAGATTTGGATTTCTTCAGATATAAGAATGAAAGTCTGTTTTTAGAATAAAGTAAACAGGATTGCCAAAGAAAAAAATTTAAAAAAGTTCTGTATTTTATATTTATATAAATAAAATAAAAATATATAATATATAAAGTAAATATTTTAATTCTATTGATTGTATAATTGATAAAAAGTATATATAATTAATATGTAAATAAAAATATGATAATTAACTAATCAAATTATAGTGTTTTGCTATAGAGAGAAAAGTTCTAAAATTTTAGTTTGTCTATTACTTTATATTTTCAAGCAATTATATTTGAAATTAGTAAAATTTATAAAATCTATAGATTTTTGATTTTTATACATTATTGTAATTTGCAGATACCACAACTTTTTTGCAAAGTACAATAATCAAAAACTTCAATACATACAAAAAAATTGGTATAGATCATAATAAAATTAGATTCAAGTGAAATTTGGAGATTCTATTTATATATGCTACCAAAATAGGTTTTCAAAAATCTTTTATTTTGTCTCTATTAGAGTAATTTGAAATTTTTTATATGCAAGCGCAAATCTAATTTAGGTAGTTATATTCTTTATAATTTTGTTTTTTCAAAAAAATTATCAAAAAATTTCATCTTTTAAGTAAATAAATCAAAAACAAATTCATCTTCAAATTTTAATTTGATATTCTAAAATTTAAAATAATTTCAGCAGTATATATAATTCTATTTATCCTCTTAAAACTACTTTATTAGAAAAAATATAAACAAAAATTTTCGAAATATTTCGAAAAAATTTTCAAAATATTTTCGAAATTTTTCGAAAACTTTTGAAAAATTTCAAAAAAATGCAAAATAATGTGAAATTATTTGCAAATAAAAATATAAAATAATTACATAATAATTACATAATAATGATTATATATTTATATATTTTTATTTATTAATTAATTGAATTTATTTTTTTATTAAATACTGTAATAATTATATAATTATAACTATTCTATTTTGTCAACGCTTATAATTGTATTAAACTTAATTTAAATTCTAAATTAACTCTAACAGCTATAATCGAAATTACTTTTCGGTGAAATAAAAGTTGTTAGCAGTAAATTAAAATGCTAGTGAAACTAAACTGTCAGAAATGATCATGTCAGAAAAAAGAAATTTCGGAATTGTGAGATTAGAGAAATATTTTAGAAACATGAGCTTCAGAAATAAGCAACAATAGTTCTAATTTTAGACATATTCGTCTATTCTGGTACAAGTCACCTTTTATTAGACTACAAAAAAAAAAAGTATTAATAACAGCACTAAAAAATGAAAAAAAAATTATAACTGTTACTTATCTTAGTACCAGTTTCAGAGTCAAGATCTTAATTTCAGTTTCCATTAACTCTCTTAGCAAAGCACAAGTCCTATAAAAAAGAAAGGAAGCATTAGCAACAGCATTAAAAATGAAAAAAAAAACAAAAAAATTATGACTAGTACTTATCTTAATACTAGTTTCAGAGTCAAGATCTCAATTCCGGTCTCCATTAACTCTTCTCAGCGAAGCACAAAACCTACAAAAGAAAGAAAGCATTAGTAACAGCATTAAAAAATGAAAAAAAAAACAAAGAAAAAATAAACTGGTACTTATCTTAGTATCTGTTCTGGGTCAAGATCTCAATTCCGGTCTTTATTAACCCTTCCTGGCGAAGCATAATACCTACAAAAGAAAGAAAGCATTAGTAACAGCATTAAAAAATGAAAAAAAAACAAAGAAACAAAGAAAAAATAAACTAGTACTTATTTTAGTACCAGTTCTAGGGTCAAGATCTCAATCCTGGTCTCTATTAACCCTTTCTAGCAAAGCACAAGACCTGCAAAAGAGAAAGAAAACATTAGTAACAGCATTAAAAAATGAAAAAAAAACAAAGAAACAAAGAAAAAATAAACTGATACATATCTTAATACCAGTTCTGGGTCAAGATCTCAATCTCAGTCTCTATTAACCCTTCCTAGTGAAGCACAAGACCTACAAAGAGAAAGAAAACATTAGTAACAGCACTAAAAAATAAAAAAACAAAGAAAATTATAACTGGTACTTATCTTAGTACCAGTTCTGAAGTTCAAGATCTCAATTCTGATCTTCATTAACCCTTCTTGGCGAAGTACAAGACCTGCAAAAGAGAAAAAAAGCATTAGCAACAGTATTAAAAAATGAAAAAAACAAAGAAACAAAAAAAAATAAACTGGTATTTATTTTAATACTAGTTCCGGGAGCAAGATCTCAATTCCAGTTTCTATTAACCCTTCACGGTGAAGTATAAGATCTGTAAAAGAGAAAAAAAGTATTAGTAACAGCTAGTACTTATCTTAATACCAGTTCCAGGGTCAAGATCTCAATCCCAGTTTTTATTAAACCTTTTCAGCGAAGCACAAGACCTACAAAAAAAGAAAGCATTAGCAACAGCATTAAAAAATAAAAAAAAACAAAGAAAAAATAAACTAGTACTTATCTTAATACTAGTTTTGGGTCAAGATCTCAATCCCCATCTCCATTAACCCTTCTTAGCGAAGTACAAGACCTGCAAAAGAGAAAGAAAGCATTAGTAACAGCATTAAAAAATGAAAAAAAAACAAAAAAACAAAGCAAAAATAAACTAGCACTTATCTTGGTGCCAGTTCCGGGTTCAAGATCTCAATTCTGGTCTTTATTAATCCTTTCCGGTGAAGCACAAGCCTATAAAAGAGAAAAAAACATTAGTAATGATACAAAAAAATAACAAACCAAAAAAAAGGAAACTACTACTTATCTTAGAACTAGTTCCAAATTCAATATCTCAATCCTGGTTAATAAAAAGCAATAAATAAAAATAAAAAGCAATAAATAAAAAAAAACAAAATCTAAAAAAATCAAAAAAAAGAGTTCAAAAAAGTTTAAAAAAAAGTTCAATTGAAAAAAAAAATTTAATAAGATCGAAAAATAAATATGCATATATTAGATTATCAGTACTGCAGTAGACCATTATTCGAAATATTTTGTATCGAAATATTTCAAAATTATTTTGAATGAAATATTGTGAAATATATTTCGAAATATTTTGAAATTTTTATTGAAAATTTTCGAAAATATTATTTTTCAAAATATTTCGAAATTTTTTGCACATATTTTTGAAATTTTTTTATGAGCAAATTTTTTCGCAATATTTTACACCTATAAATTTGCTGATATTATACTTGTTTACTATTAAATTCTACATCTAAAGCTGGCTCCAAAATTTTATATTTTTAGTAGCTTGTCTATTTTGCATTATACAAAATTTGTTATAATCTGATCTGTTACAAAATTAACCCAGTATAGAGATCTCAAAAAATTTCAAAAAGATTAGAAAACAATAAATTACAATTTTTAATAAATTTTGCTTTATAAAACAATATTATAACTTTTTTATATATTGTAAGCTGTACGAAAATTTGATTGGCCAGCTATTTTAATATACTAACCATATTTGCATATTTAGTATAACTATACATACTAATAGCTGCTTTTTTTAAAACAAGCGTCTAAAAAGTTTTGTTATAGACTATAAATAAATATTGAATTTTAATTGACAAAAATAACATCAAAATTAGGCATTAAAAATGCATTTTATTAGTATCACAATAAAAAATATTTTTTGCTATTATTTAAAACATTTTTTCACATTTCTCAAAATGGTTTTTTTTAGATCTCTGCCTTAGTATCGCTATCAAAAAGTTTCAGTCATATAATCTTTTTGTGATACAAACCAAGATCAGGTATAATATTATACAATCAAAATAAAAGTTCATTTTGCCAAAAATCACTTATAACTCAAAATCTTGTATAGAAAACAACCTTTAGTGCACTAATAAAAAAATTCTTTGAGCCATAATATACTGCTAACTCTAATCTCAAAATTTTTATCATTGTTATATAACTGTAACTTTTTGGTGACAATACTAAAGAAGATTCTGCCATAATTACCATTGTACATACAAGTAATGCATTAGTATCTTGGGTTTATATTTTAAACATTACAGCAATTCTACACCAAGTTTATATATTAACAACTTAATCTCATTTTTAGATTTAGTTTGTAAAAATTTAAAAGTGAAATTAATCAATTATTAATCAATTTGAATTTTACAAATCTAACTTTGTTAATTAATCAATTAATTGACCAACTAATCGATTAGTCAATTTGTTAATTATAGCTGTTTTTATAAATTCTAGAAAATTTAACAAAAGTTGACCAACTAAATACAATTTGATAAGCTTTAATTTAGCAGTAATAAACTTTTAGTTCAAACGTAATTACATTTGAATTAAATTTTATCACTGCTAAATCAAAGCTTATTGGATCAGCAAATATTCGGTTAGTTAACTTTTGCCAGATTTTTCAGAATTTATAAGAATAGCTATAATCAACTGATCATATAAGAATATCAACCCAACTGTTCAAGTTGTTACTTTACATATATTTTACTAAGTTTCATATATTATTTTATTTAACTAATTGATTAATTAAATAAAATTGATTATTACAATTTGCAAAATTTGTAAATTTTTGCAAATAAAAAAAAAAAAATTATAATTTTTAAGACAATTTCAATATGATAATTGCTTTCTTTTTTTCTTGATCTGCAAATTTTACAAAATTTTACAATTCTAGTGATGCGAATAGCTCAGCTCAGCTTGGCTTACGGCTAACACTAATCAAGCAAAGCTGATTTTTTTGCTTAGTAAGCAGAGCTGAGCTATTTACAAGCTGAGCTAAGCTGAGCCATTACTCTAAAAATAAGATATAGCGATAGGCTTTCTTATAATTCTCAACTAGGGTTCTGCAATTTGATTTGATTCGATTTGATTCAATCAAATATTCAAATCAAATCAAATTCAAATCATGGATTTATTTGATTCGATCAAATTCAAATTGACAAAATATTCG
>CAJVPZ010003733.1:0-10681 GCA_910592135.1 Racocetra fulgida | reverse complement strand
ATTAAAGAGTATATGTGAATTTTAGCAGGGTTTATATTTTCAAATCGAGACTCCAAATTTCAGCATCAGCTGCGACAATTATAAACCTAATAACACTTAAATAAAAAAGAGGCGTTATTAGTTTAATAAACAAACCCTCCGGTCAACGAAAATCGCATGATAGTTGACACGAGATTTCTCAGGTTAAGGGTAAAAACATTTTATTAAACGCCTTACTTTATAGAATTTATGTTAAATATTACGGTAGGAATTATTCATTTAATATAGAGCACAGAACTAATTTATATCATGTAATTAGAGTAATTAGAACGATAGATACAGTAGCATACACCCGGATATAAATATAAATCCGGATTCAAGTATTAACTCTAACTAAGTTCCTATCTACTCAAAAATCAATAATTCAAACCGTGAAGAATATTTCCAGAATTTCTCAAGAGCGATTTTTTAAAAGATTCATGATCGCTTCGATGTTCACGCTATACTTAATCCTGCTCTCTGTAGTCGATGAAGGGATAAACCGGTGTTTAAGTCTAGTACCCAGGGTACTGTGGATACTATATTTGGAGATATATCATATGAAAAACAATAAACTAATATTTATACCCTGGGTATTATTCAAGAATTAAGCCAGACAGGCGGTAAATAATAACCGGGTCTTAATCAAAGAGGGGATTTAATGGCTAACGGTATATCAATATGCGGAATCTGCAAATTAAAGAATCTGCGATTTAATTATTTAACACCCAGGTATAATATATACTAATTGCTAAGAATATATGTACATACGTACGTAGAAGCAGGGTACTACGTATATTAGAGGCACTATACGTATTCTTAATTCAATTAAATAAACGATTTAGTACGTACGTACGTACGTAACCAGGGATTTAATGGTACAACTCTCCTTAAAAATCAAATCGATAATTTTCCGGGTTCTTGGCCTTGATCTATCCTGAATCCGCCGAAATGGGGGCGAGTTATACAGCCCTGCTTTGAATGTCGTGTAACGTAAAACTTGTTACAGCGTAAACTTGCAACACTACAATGCAAAAAAAAAAAACACGATTTTATTATCGTTATTAGTTCGTGAGTATTTAAACAAAAATTTGGTACGTAAGTATTTAGTTAAAAACGATAACCCACTAAGCAATTTACAATTTTCCGTCAGTAGGTACCTAGAAGCATAACAAAAACTCTATGCGTATTCACAATGTGGTTTAATGAATCCCCGGAGCCTTTATTACCTGAAACCACAGGACAGGATTTATCTAAGCAATTTATCGCAGGAATCAATAAGTTTAAATCACAGATGAAAAGAAGTAAGTTCGTCTTCAGGACTTGATCCAAGTGGTTCATCAAATTTTAGGAATTGATCAAGTAAATTTGTCAATTGGTGATCTTGATGAAGAGAATACACGGAATGAACTGCCAAATCATACTATAACTGCCGAAGATGAACCACAAAATGTCAACGTGGGTAAAAGTATTGGTCAATGTAATTCATTGACTATCAGAGATGTAAATATTGCTGATTGTGGTTCGCCAAACGCTGATGAAAATCACCGACATAAACAAAACCTTGCGCATCCGGATAGGCCGTTGATCAATTCTATTCGTAATCACAATCGTCGACTTCGTAAAAAGTGGTCCAATGAAGAATTACAGGCGTTGGAAGATGGTATGAGAGAATATGGGACGCATTGGGTTCAAATATTAGAAAAACATGGGTCGTCTAGTGGTCCTTTGAGAAATCGCACTCAAATTCAACTCAAGGACAAAGCGCGCAATGAAAAGCAACGACGAATGAAGGCGGGAATGGATGTAGGTGTTTTTGCTCAAGCGTCTGGTTAAGAATTAAACTCAATAAATCTATTGTAAAAAGAAAAGGCCGAAATGGTCTTATTATTATAAATCATTAAGCAATTAGAAAAAGCAACTAGCTAATCACATCTTATACTATACTCAATTAATTATTGAAAATTACTTCGTATCGTCTCAATATTGTCAAGTAGAACATAAAATAAATGAAACTTTACTATTAGGGTTATGATTAGATCAGAGTTGGGAAGTATAGTCTCATATCATTTCCTGTAACAATTTCACACTAGCGTAACGCGTGATCACGTGATAAGTGGCATGTTAAAAATTCAAAATCTTGACCAGATAAACAAAATCCCGTTAACAGGGCATAGGATCGGAAAAGTCTCCGGACACCTCCCAGTTTACGTGATTTAATAGCGAGCTTTATTATGATTGGCTGATTTTGACAGATCATCTTATCATAATAAAGTCTTAAAGTAACGGTTTTCTGTCACAAGAATAAATTTGTGCCACGAATACGAATTCTGCCAAAGTAAGTTGGTAATCGGTGAGGTAATTCGGAAATTAGATGAGAGGTAGGCGGTTCAATTTAGCCAGCAAGCATAAATATAACTTATAATCTATTAAACTTAGTATTTTCAGAAGTTTATTTCTATAATTTATTTAATGGATTATTTTTTATCCTAGAAACAGGTACGTACTGCCAGTAAATAGACTAGTAATACGAAGTGGTTTATAGACTTTATAGCATCACGTCTAACGTTAACTGAGAAGTATGATCAATACGATATACCGTATATTTTCGAAAATAAGTGACTCCGAAAATAATCTACTTTTCTTTTTTGGGCAAAAAACATAAGACCCGAAAATAAGCTACCTCTATAATTAATAAAGCTGCTATATAGCAAAGTCAAATTTTTCTAAGTAAATCAAATCTTGACCTCTTTATTAAAGTAAATAGAATTATTGTTAAATTTGTTTCCTTACTTTTATTGTAATAGGTATTATTATTTTTATGCATTTTATAAAAACTAATTAAATTTAAAGATCAGATATAATATAATATAATTAAAAAATTTTAAAACAACTATTCATTTTGTTAAAATTATAAAAATCAGTTATAACTTAAAATTAAGTATATAAACCAACTTTTTGGATTCTAATAAAAAAAATTTTTGTTAAATTTTATTATAAAACACATTTTTTTATTTATTTACTATTTTTAGCTTACTTTACCTTTAATTAACAAAAAAAAAGTTTATTTTAAATAGCTATAGTAGTCTATAGCTATATATATTTTTTAATTTAGTAGTTCTTTCTTTATTATTTTATTAGAAGTACTAAAAAATTAATTTTAACAGATCAAATATAATTTTTTATACTATAGTTTTATGCTAATAAATACTCACTTGATATTAAAGTTTAGATATAATTTATTTAGTAGCAATTAGCTTTATATTAAATCTTCAATTCACTAAAGATTAGGTTTTTCTGATTATAAGCTATAGCAGCTATCTGTTTTGTTAAAAAAAACAAATAAAAAATATACAAAAATAAAAAAAAAACAGAAGTAGAGAAGATCACAATAAAATATACAAACAAGAAAAGAAAGAGGTAAAGAAATATTAAAAACAAAAGAAAAAAGAAATTTGTTTATTTTAATATTATATTTATAAATCTGTAAAAGGTTTTTAAAAATTATATACTATTAATAAACTAGTTTTTACTTTAAATTAATCTAAATAGTCATATAAATATTAAAAATTAATAAAACAACTTTATCAACTAAAGCAATATAGAAAGTTTATATTTGATAATAGTCTCAGAGTATTGTTTGATTAAATTATTACATTCAAGATACATCTCTTAATGTGTTTGTTATTCTGGTATATTAATTTAGAAAGTAAATAATACTGTCTGTTTTGATATACAGTCAGAAATCTCTAAATGTATAGCATTGAAACTATAGTAAAAAATTAAAAAAATATATATTTAAAGAGGCTATATATTTAGAAAGGTAAAATCTATAAGTATTATATTAGTTGTGCTTAAGAAAAAATATGTATTTAAGAAGGTTTTTCATATACAGTATATGCATTTAGAAAAGTTGTATTTAGGAAGGTTCAACTGTATATAATATCATTCTTTTGAAAAAATAAATTAAAATGCTTACTTTTTATAAAAATTTCTTAGAAAAAAGTAATAAACTAATAAAAATATATGTTTCTTAGTTTCTATTTGACTATTTAAATATTTTATAAAATAGGTAGACAATATAAAAAATAAGCTTTGCTAATAATTAGTAATTATTAATTTTTTAATAGCAAAATTCAGAGTTTGCAGAGTTTGGCTACCTATTTTATAAAATATTCAACTACTTTATTAAGTTGCTATATCTCATTTTGGCTAATCTTTAGTATAGATAAATATATATAATTATTATTGTCTGGAGCATAGTGACAAACACTCAATTTTTATGCATTAAGTAATACAAAAGTTACATTTTTGATGTGTTTCAACCATTAAACATTTCCTTTTGATGCATTTACATAATTATTATAATTAATATATCAATAACATAACTTCAAAATTTTTTGTCTATTCCTCCATGTGATGCGTGATTATAAAACTATTTTGAAAACAACAATTGATTACCGGTGCAGTCAAAGATATTATCAAATATGATAATACTTCAAACTTATATCAGTTCCTGATTCCTAGTATAATTATAATATACAGTATATAAATTAACTATTTTGAACTAATTTAAATAATTTTAAAATTATTTGGGTTAGGATTAAGATTAGAATTTAAATTGACTCAAATTAGTTAGATTTATATATTATAATCTTGTAATAATTTATAAAACTTTTATTTATAATTAAAAATATTGACTATATTGACTCAAATCTAATAAATCCAAATTTTAAATTTTGGGATCTTTATATATTTATAGTTATAAAAATTAAAATAATTAACAAATTAAATTTTAAAACAAAAGATTATAATCATAATATATAATTTGTTTAAGGTTTTTAATTACAAATATTATCATTATATATTTTAAATGTGGATATGATAAGTATAACAATGGCTCCAGATGGTGAATTTAATTATATTATCCATATTCGCGGAATGAATGCAACAATCACTGTTTAAAAACACATATATTTTAACTAAATAATAACCAGTGATTTCTAGTACAAATAATAACTTATTTACTATATAATTACTAAATATTCTTGTAGTTTAATATATTTTTAGTTAATATGCTTAAATACATATATTACCTAGTAATTATATAATAATTAAGTTATTATTTGTACTAGAAATAACTAGTTATTATTTAGTTAAAATATGATTTTTTAACCAGTGAATTATTAACATTAATATGAACTTGGATTACTGGCGGTTTATTGTCACCATAGAATTCAACTATTGTAACTTGAGTTTGCTTAATTTCATTGTAAACTATTTTATCAACTATGTAGTGCTGGAATAAATATTAAAATATTTTTTTTACCTATTTTTTTTTTAATTGTACTGTATTTTTTTATTCAGTATTATAATCGTTGACAACATACCGATCATTATATAATATACGTCAAATTATGATTCCAAAGTGACTTATAGATTAACAGGAATTCCAAAGTGATGTATCACACTTTATACGATGTTTTTTTCCGCTTTATTTTATGCATTGTTTTTGACATTTAATTAATATGTAGATGGGATTGCAAAGGTTAAATCTAATATCGGAATTTAAATTATATATATATATAACTTAAAAATAAACTACGGTATATATTTAATATATATACAGTAAACCTTTTAAAAATAAATTATATGCTTAAATTTATATAAACCTTTTAAATAAACTATAGATTTTATTTATATATGAGACTAACGCTAACGAGTTTTTTTGTTGGAGACAATTTTTATTTAAGTTATAAGCAAGCACAATATATTGATATATACAAGAAACAAAACTATATATATATCAAGTTTTAAAACTATGAAAACTTGGTTAGACAATGATAAACAATTTATAGTTACGTTAAAAACCAAATTGGCATAAGTTGTGTACTTACTTGTAATAAACTAGTTTTTATTAAATCATTTAAAAAAATTCAAGAACAATTTTTTTTAACGTTAAACATTTATATAATATTTTAAAGAAATGATCGATAACTGGGTCGGATACGTTGTTGTCTGTTTTGTAGGAGTCATCATGTATAGATTCTATTGGTATCCATTATATTTATCTCCTACATGTAAAATACCCGGACCACCAATCGATCATTTTCTCTTGGGAAATGTTATAAGATTGGTAAATGAGGAGGTTTGTACTTACTAAAAGTAATAAAACCATATGATATGACAATTATTTTTTGTATTTTAAAGATCAAATGCTCAAACACACTTCCTTCGTAGCCTGCTGAGCCACAGTTTGACTGGGCAATGAAATATGGTGGTATTGTTTGTTATCATGGCATTGTGAATAGGCCGATAATTTCGGTTACGGATCCTCAAATTTTACAAAAAATTTTAGTTAACAACACATATGACTTTCCAAAACCTTCTTATATGATCACTGATCTTAAAGCAATATTGGGAGATGGAATATTAATGTCCGAAGGTGATACACATAAACGACAGAGAAAAATGATGAATCCTGCATTTACTTTTACAAATGTTAAGGTAATAATCTATTATTGCTTTATAATGAGACACTGTAATTAAACGTTCAGCCCACATAAATTCATAGGAAATGGTGCCAACAATTGCTCGTGTTGCGCACCAATCAAAAGAAATATGGAAAAATCAAATTGACGATGAAGAAGAAAAGCGGCTAATAATTTCATCATTTTTATCAAAAGTAACTTTGGACATTATTAGATTGGTTGGTATGTCAATCAAAGATTGTATTCACACATTTAATTTTGAATAGATATTTATAATTTGATAATGTTTAGGATTTAAAGATGAATTCAACAATGTCACATCAGAAAATGAACTAGCGAATGCTTATACACGGATTTTTCATCACAAAAGAACAGCCTTGAATGTGGCACTTTCAGTATTAGTACATTACATTCCATGGATTAGGAAACTCCCATTACCAAGAAACCGTGAAATACGCAGATGTATTAAAATTATTGAAAAAGCCGCTTTAAAATTGGTAAAAGAAAGGCGTGAATTTTTTAGAGAAGGAAAACCGATTGGCAAAGATTTGTTATCATTACTAGTTAGTATTAATGAAAATTTACCTGAAGTGGAAAAAATGTCTGATACGGAATTGAAGCATCAAGTAAGAAGCGATATACTAAAATAATAATAATTTATTAATATCTTTATTAAATAAATAAATATAAATATAAATATATATTTTTTCTCTAAAAAAAAAAAAAAAAAAAAAAAAAATAATAATAATAATAATAATAAAATAACAATTAGATTATGACATTCCTAACGGCGGGACATGAAACCACAAGTTCTGCGGCTTCCTGGTCATTATATTTACTCGCACAACATCCTGAAATTCAAGATCGTCTTCGTAAAGAATTAATCGAAGCATTTCCTGATCCCAATTTTGAGCCGACATTTGACGAAATTAATTCTTTGGAATATTTAGAATGTGTTATTAAAGAATCCATGAGAATTATTCCACCAGGTAGTTAATAAACATTATATCAATATTTTTAAAATTTTATAAAATTTTAATTAAAAAAAAATTTAAATTAACATGAATAATTGTCTCCAAAAGTTCCAATCATTATCCGTACCCCTGCAAAAGACGATATCCTACAAGAATACTTGATTCCAAAGGTATCAAAATAATGAGTTTTCTTTAAATTAAAAATTTTTACCGATCAAAATAATACTTTATTATTACAGAATACTCCAATCATAATACCAATAGCGGCAATTCACAAACTTCCTACAATCTGGGGATCAAATGCCGACAACTTCGTACCAGAAAGATGGTTGATTTCAAATTTAACTTCAAAAATTAATAACTATACATATATGCCATTTATAACGGGTTCTAGATCTTGTATAGGAAATAAACTGGCCCTTGTAGAATTTAAAATTATGTTAGCAATATACATTAGAAATTTTAAATTTAAAATGATTGAAGGGTTTGAAGTTAGAAAAAGACAAATGATCGCCACAAGACCTTATCCAGCCATTGAATTGCTTGTCTCTAAAGTTGAAGTGTAGAAATACTGTACTACTGAACATTTATCTATATCATAACTTAAAGAGCATGAAAAATAACTAAGAATTTTACTGAATTTCATCCATTACAAATAGTCAACGAATTAATAGTTATTAGTTCCGTGAATTCATTTCTCAAAACTTTTTTTTTCAAAATTCATGAATCATAAATCAATCATTCATCGCTTCTATTCCAACTGTTTAAGAGTTATAATTTATTTATTATTCCAGAATTACAATTGATCCACTGATCGTTCCTTATCCATCTCCACGACTTCACTAACATTGGTCTTACATTCCGTTAATATCCATCTAATGATATCCACATTTAACCCAAAGGTTTCACCTTCTCCGTGCCTTTCTAGCCATGAAAAGGCTTTTTGTGCATCTATATGTTCCAATCGTTTTATCGATTCTTCGATTTGGTTTTTTTCTCGGATATAACGTGAATTTACAAAAGGAATAGAAGTTTTCCACTTTGAGGTTATCATTATTTTAAGAGATCGGTGAAACGCTAAAAGTGCTATTTGTGTAATAAACGTATTTGTGATTGTAGGCGAATAACTTTGAAAATTTGACGATTGTGATAAAATTTTTTGAAAATAACAAGAAAGTAGCGTGTTTCCTATTTCCTTCCACGTATTATAATCATTCCTACGCATTTGATCATATTTTATATAGCATTTTATGGAATCTGAATAGTATAAACCAAAATTCAATAAATATTCAAATAGCGATGACCAACTAAATTTAAATTATTCACCTGAAAAACGGCCCCCTTTAGCATAAATCATTCCTTTAAAACTCATGTGTCCAGGTTCATTAGATGACTAATGGATGTAATTGTCAAGATTATTTATTATAAGCATTAATATTTTTTTAAAAAAGTTCACACTTACCAGTTTGTCGACACATTTTACCGCAAGCTCGATATCTCCCAATCTTAAAGCACTACGAGCCGCGATTTCCAACATATCACGCGTACTAGTTAATCTATTTGGATTTAATTCGTTATTTTCTTTATTGTTGCAACTTTCAACAAAGTCAATGTACTCAAGAGATAATCTTAATGCTTCTTTATAATTTTTATGAAAATAATAATATTCAATTGATTGCTTTAATCGATTTGGTCCAAGCTTTTGCGTAAGTAATTTATTTGTTGATATTGATGTATGAAACCATCCATCGTAATCGTTTTTTAGTATACAAGTTTGTTTGATGGATACTTCATCAGTTTGGACATGACTTTTATTCGATGCATCACCGTCAAGTTTTTTCGATTCTTTTAAACTATCAATCTGTTCCTTGCTTTCAAATTGAAAATTAAATATTTCTAAGAGGTTAAAGTTATTGTTATTAGTATGGCTATTTGAAAGATCATCCGTATTTTTTTTTTCAACATTATTGTTTAATGACATGGTGTCGAGAATTATATTTAACGTTAATTAAAATTTTCATATATATAAAAAAATATATAAGTTTTTATTGGTCAAAAAAATTTGATACATTATCACCCGATTTCCTAATTTATATTTACGTAGATTATAATTAAACATACATTATTTATATGGTTTCTGAGTTATTTTCCTTTCGTTTTTCCCATGGCTTGGGCCGTGGTTTTGTTGTCGAAGTAGAGGGGGTGCCACGATTTATCTCATCGGGTATGTCTTTAATTCCTATTATTTTAGAAATAGATGAAATTGAAAAGAATGGTTGATTTGTACAAATATTACAAATATTACAAATATTATAAAGGTTGTTAAAGACTGGATATTTATTATACCTGGTATTGGCTGATTTGAGCGTATCATTTCTACCAACTGTTGAAAAGTTCTCGAATATTGCGGTGTTTCTATTCATTCGGATGTGATTTTTTTAAAAAAAAAGTAAATGAAAGCTTTTAAACGTCAGTTTAGACTTACCATTTTTCGTAACATCTTGTCTTGGCGTGTTTTGGTTCTCGGATAACTCGGATGACTCGGATGACTCGGATGTGGGTGGTTTCTTTGACTTCCATGCTAGATATTCGTTATAATCAAACTTTTGAACAATTCTAATAAAAAATTTTGGATTAGGTGAATCGAGATTTCTTTGTTCATTTCTCTAAAATAATTCTATCAAAAACATTTAAAAATGTTTATTACTTTGAAAAATAAAACCATTTGGCTTTCTCTTTAAGTTTATCTAGTTCTTCCTGTGATTTATTTTGATGCGATGCAAGAACTGACGGAAGTCCGGCCTTAATTAGACTACTACGTTAGATTATAAATTCTCATTGTAAAACAATTTGCATTTATCAACAATGATTTACCTGAAAATCTTCATCTTTATCGAAGTCGTATTGTTCAAATTTAACAAAAATTTGTTGATTGATATTTGCAGAAGTCATAATAAACTAGCGTTAGTGTCTTTTTTTAAATGAATTATCAAAAATCATTCACATAATTGCATATCCAATTGTACTACTTTATCACATGCTTAAACTGTAAATGCTAGGGCCGCAGAAAATCTACGAACAGTTCTTTGCTGACATCATGGACACGTACTAGCGGTTAGGGTAAGGCAGGCAGGAACACGGAATTTTCATATTGGAAGTTTTTGAAATTTGCCCAAATTTGGTCGAAATTCCAATTTT
>CAJVPZ010003732.1:0-10681 GCA_910592135.1 Racocetra fulgida | reverse complement strand
AATAGTAGTAAAAATAAAATAAAAATAAAAATAAAATTTTTATTTTTATTATTAAAAAAAATATTTTTTTTTAAAGAATATTGCTAACTTATTCTTTTAGTTAATATAATTATCTTCTTATTATAATTTATAAATAAGTCAAATAATCATGTTTAATTGGGATATCTTATATTAGTTTGATTACAAATATAGTATGAGTTATAGCAATTTTTTTATAGTGATTTTTCTAAATTTTTTAAAATTATTATTTTTTATTAAATTTATTATAAAAAGATGATATTGCTTAAATTTTTATTTCTTCTAAAATATTTTATATTTTCAAAGTCTATAAACTGTTTATGCTTTATAATATATATATTAAAATGTAATAATATTATATATTAAACTATACAAAATTAACTTTTTTGGTTTTTATAACATAAAATTTGAAAAATAACCTAGCAATACAGTTTTTAATTTTATTTTCAATATAAAAAGATATAAAAATTTTTATAAACTTCTAAAAAAACTTCACCCAGATAATAAATATAGTCAAAAATTTTTTTAAGAATTTTGCAAAATTTGACCCAGCCAGGTTATGAGAACCAATTTATTAAATTTATATGGCCTTATATATGATATATATAAAAAATTCTAATAGATAGGATTTTATAGTTACTCATATGAAGATTATTTACTGGTTATATAAAAATCATTTGCTGGTTTTAATTTGGTGACTATAAGATACCATATAAGATAAGTATAATTCCAACATTATAATTTTTTATAATAGTATATATAAAATTTAACATTGTCACTTTTTGAATATAAGAGAGAGTTGGGTATTTTGGCATGAGTATATATTATGTTTTTTGATGATATTTTGCGATACACTGATCAGAATCAAATAAATTTAGTACCATTCGATTTGTTTTACTAAGACGAATTGTATGATACAAAAATTAATCAATTCTGGTCAAGGCTTGAGGAAAGCTGGGTATTAGGTGTAGTTATTCTACTTTTTTCTCTTTTTCCTCTTTGGGGGTAGTATCAAAGGTCTTAATGCAATATGAATATAAATATGCATAGTGCGCCATAATACCTCCCAACTCAAAAAACATAACACTTTTTAGATAGATTTTCGAAGTTTCAAATATTAAGTTTTTTTTTAAATATAAACTTTTTTCTTTAATTGTTAGATAGAAAATCGAATGGTATTTTATTTCGATAAATTTTGTAAATAAATATGCTTTTTAAAAAAATTTTGCTATTAGCAATCCTTAAGTGCGCCATAATACCCGTCCCTCCCTTGTGTTTCATAAAGCATATACAGTTTACAGACTTCAAAATATAAAATACTTTAGAAGAAATAAAAATTTGAGCGATATCACTTTTTTATAATAATTTAATAACGATAAGAAATGGTGATTTCAGAAAATTCTGAAAAATCACTATAAGAAAATTGATATAATTCGTACGCCAATGTTTGATGCACTAAGTAAAAATGTTCAGTATTATAAAAACTTATTTCAGCTTTGACTCTATTTTTAATATAAATAATAGTTTTAATACTAAAATTTAAGTAAAAATTTACAATAAATTATAGTGTAAATTTTAACCGGGGTTAAAATTAGTCAAGTTCTTTTTCGAATTA
This sequence comes from Racocetra fulgida, assembly GCA_910592135.1. Taxonomy (NCBI): domain Eukaryota; kingdom Fungi; phylum Glomeromycota; class Glomeromycetes; order Diversisporales; family Gigasporaceae; genus Racocetra; species Racocetra fulgida. Next base: position 9,048 of record CAJVPZ010003732.1, on the reverse strand, counting down.
TACTGTAAATCAAAATTAGATATAATTTTTAAAAAAAAATTATTTTGACCCAAGTTAAAAGTAAAGTCACCCAATCTATTACTAATACTAGGGTCTCTTATATTCCTAGACCTTAAAAATTGATTAGCATTCCACGGGAACTGGTAATTTACTATTTCTGTATTTAATTTGACAAAATTGAAAATCACGGTATTAGTTTCGATCACGTGATTAATAGTTTGGGTAACTTCAACCCGGGCCCAAATAGAATTCTTATGATTTTTATTATTATAATGAAATTGTCAAAAAAGAACTACAAGTGTAATCGTAATTCGAATTTCGATAATTCCAAGTTCTTTACCTAAAGTAATTTATAAATGTTTAACTTTATTATATATAAAGTTATAAAATTTTACAAGTAGTACGTACACAAAAAAAAAAAAATGCTTGGAATGTAATATAAGTTTCAATTCAACTGAAAATTTTAATTTAAATTTAAATTAATTACTTTAAAATAAACCATTTATGAATACAGTAAACTATGGATACGTATACGTAACAGAATTTTGGGTCGATTAATAAAAAAAATTTTTTATGTAATACATATATTCATGCGTAGTTGACTGTATTAGTATCGAAGTGTGCGAACATGGACTGTGTACGTACATTCCCTTCAGTTTTAGTCACATGTACCGTACTAATATATTATTAATAAAAATGTCTTCTGACTTAATGATAACGAAATCATACATCAAAAAAAGACAAATTTAGTAGAATCAAAGAAAATAGAACTATAAATAGAGAAATGATCCGATGTTTTTTAAGTAATCAATGACCTTAAAAATCACGTTAATAACGATATTTAAGAGCATGCATTTATGGGAGGGCAATGGTTTTTTTTTTGCAAGTCCTAAAAGGTTAGGGCTAGATGAAGCGTGCATTTAGAGAAGGTACACATAGAGCATGTAAGGATGTCTTAAAAGGTTAGGGCTAGACAAAGCATGCATTTAGAACATTTAGGGAGAGTGCAAAACATAACATTACACATTTATAATTCATGTATATCGATAGATTATTAAAAAAGACTTTAATAGATCATACGATACAACATATAGATATCGATATAGTTTAGTTTCTTTAACCATTTATAAATTCCGATTGGAATCATTGAAAAAAATTTTTTTAAGTACGTACGTACGTACGTACCGTACGTATCTTTATTACATATCTGATATCAGATATATACGTAATCTTAATGCGTAAACTTTATACGTAATCTTAATGCGTAATCTTTATGCGTAATCTTTTATACGTTAAGAATTTTTAATTAATCCAAAAATATTTAATTAGTGTTACTAATTTTTAATTTCTTGTAAATAATCTTAAATAAGAATTTTATAATATAGAATAGATTCCTTAACGTTATAGCATAATTAAAAAAATTTCTCATATCGATATTAGAGTTTGTAAGTGATATTTGCGAGAATCTCTATGACCAATAAATGAATTAAGTTTAGGACGCCCATCATCTTAAAGTGTACTACAAACAATTCTATCGTTATTATTAATTCATTAGGGTAGGGAATTTTTTTTTATTTTTTTTTTTGATGAGATGATGAATATATTTAAATTTGGTTTTATTAAATACAAATTCAGAATTGTGACGTATAAAACCGTCGACATAGAAGGTGTGCACGCGAGCAATGTGATTGCGATCTTATTTGATCCACTGTATGGCCCTATGGGTAACGATCGCCACGATAACATCCATCGATCTATAATTCTAATAAATTGATTGAAAATGAGAAAAAAAAAAGGTTTTATTGTGCGCGATATACTATAGTAAGAAATAATTGCAAATTCGTACATATAAAAACGCATGCTAATAAAAAAAAAAGCTTATATGTACACAAAATAAATAACATAAATAAATAATAGAATAAATACGTATATGGTGCGAGCACCCTAAAGTCATCCAAAATCACTACTCCTCAACAAATAAACATAAATTCGCAAAAAAAAATTCATAACTTTGTAACTCTTTCCTGTAGCTATCAAGTTATGGTTTTTTTTTTTGCGAATTTGTCCATATTCGTTGAGCAGTAGCGATTCGTTAGGCTTGTCACGCCACACTAATGATCGACGACTTTCGTACATACTTAAAGCTAATTGGTTGTTGTGCAGATCCGCCACAGATAATACCCCTAAAATAGTACAGATTTGATGTGACTAGAGTGCTCACACCATAATACTTTTATCATGTGTGTTATGGATTTGTTTATCTACGTACTGCTGTACTGTACGTACAGTACGCACATAGGATATATTTATTCACTATGAATGTATGAAAATGTAAATATGTAAATATGTAAATATATGAAAATGTATGAAAATGTATGAATGTTACATATTCAACGTTTCCCGGTAAAAAAAAAAAAAAAAAAGATTTAGAAGGTAACATTCGGTAAGCTTCGATTTGATTGAGTTTAAAAAAAAATAAATATACGTAGTAATAGTTTAAACTTAAATAAAATCATAAAAAAAAAAAAAAAAAAAGATGCAATTAACGTAAAGTACGAAAGTACAGTACAAAAGTAAAAACTTAAAATATTATTATTTGTAAGTCAAATATTCACACGTGAAAAAAAAATATTATCTGCTATACTACTAATACACAATAATACAATATATATAATTAATTACATTGGTTCTCTATCTAAATTGTTACATAATTGAATTTTGTTAATATGGTTCTCCATTCCCACTGTTGTAATTTAAAGAATTATAATAACGATTTCCCGAAATCGTATAAAATTCTTTGTGGTTAAGAAAATTAATTCAACAACTTTGAATAATTATTACGTAATAGACCCTTAAATAAATAGTGAAATAAATTTAAATTTACAAGGATTAAAGAATACAAAAAAAAAAGAAATGAAATGTATTTGTCATTAGTGAATATGTACTATAAGTGAGTATGTAACTATAAGTGAAATGTAACTATAGGTGAAATGTAACTATAGGTGAAATGTAACTATAGGTGAAATGTAACTATAGGTTTTTAGTTTTCACAATTAATATCAATAAAATTTCAATAATACATTAATCAGTGGTAGTAACAGTTATATCAGATGTCGACGTAGAACCAATCTTTTGAGCAACAAATCGCCATGTTTTGAAGGAAGTTCTGTTTTGTTCGACTTCTTTGGAAAACGTTGCAACCAATTCATCGTATTCTTGAGATTTCAGTTTCATTGCTTTAGATAATGGTGCTTTAATAGCAGTCCACCCGTTGGCGATATCTTCTACAGCCTATAAAATACATACATACATATTTTAATATTTCGATATTTCGATACCGAAAGACCTGTGGTCACATGATCGATATGAATGCTTACCATTTTACCAAGGTCGCCAGCCCACTTTCCGAGGAAACATGTCTTTTCTTCCGTTTGGATACCTTTTTGTATTTTTTCGTTATCTTCCATGATTTTTGGAATATATGAATTTAGTGGATCCGATATTCCTTTGGAGTTCATGAATGAGGTGACTGCGCCACAAAATTAATTACAAACAATTTAGTAAATTGCATAATCGGGCCGAATAACAATAATAAATAATAATAGTAATAATAATAGTAATAATAATAGTAATAATAATAATAATAATAATAATAATAATAATAATAATACGTATACATACGTGCATTTGATAATCGCACAGTTGTAGGACCTTCATTAAAATATTGTATATCACTTTCCATGAATTCTATCCAACCACCTGGCTTAGTAACCCTTACAATTTCGGGGATAACTTTTTCTTTTAATTCAGTAGCGGTGAAAGCAGTTATTAATAATCCCATGCGAACAAAATCAAAAGTATCGTCCAAAAATGGAAGGTTATCAAGTATATTTGTTTGAAGAAATTTAACATTTGCAGGTTCCATTTCTTGAGAAAATATAGTAGAAAAATCTACACCGGTGAACGAGGATTGTTCATACATTTCAGCCATTTCGATTATCCAAGTACCAGAACCACAACTGTATATATGCGATATATATATATGCGGTAAATATATGCGTTGTATTTATATTTTTTTAAGAAACGTAAACGAAAAAAAAATCATACCCAATATCAAGAACTTTGGCACCGCCAGCCTTTAATTTTTCTTCAACAGGAGCCGAATAATTACTTTGCCAAATACGTTTAAAGAACCAATGTTGCTTCTGTAATCTTTCAACTTCTTCGGTAGTAGCATTATTGAGTAGCTTAGAATTTTTTGCATAATGGATTCGTTTACCACTACCGGTAAATCGCCAAGCTTCATTAATACTTTCATCAATGGTTAAAACTTGCTCGTTGGAATTAGAACGTAAAGAACGGAATTTTTTTCGTTTATCCACTTTGGATTTTAATTTTTTGTTGTTATTGTTGCTAGATACTACGTTCTTTGATAGTCTGTGACCCATTTTTGCTTTTCGTTTTTCGGTTGTCTTGTAATGTTCTTAGTAACAGCAATAGTAATAGCAATAGTAATAGTAATAGTAATAGTAATAGTAATAAACAGTAATAGCAATAGCAGTAACAATAGTAATGGAAAATATAGTAAGGTTGATTTATGTATCAATATACTACTAGTGTATTAGCGATTTGTGTACTAAAAAGTTTTTGATAACAAACAAAATTAAGAGAAGGTACAACGAACCAAGTTAGAAGGGGTATTTAAAGATATTCGAGGAAAAAAAAAAAAATTCAAAATGGAAGGAGAAACAATAAATAAATATATTTAAATATATATTTAAATATATTTATAAAAAATATATATATATAATATATATAATATATATGATTTTGAAAACAATCCGGCAAGGTTATCAACGATTTATACGTAAAAATCGGAATATTTTTATTGTTAATGATCATTACCTTTTTAAAATTGTTAATAATTATAAATTGAGAGTTGAGGAAAAAAAAAAAAGGTAAATATTTAAGTATGTACATACATACATAAAAAACCTTGAGGCGCATACATTCAATTAAATCATCAGATTTATATTTTGGATTTATATTTTGTAATATTGTGTAAACAGTAAAGCCCTTATTTGAAATTGTGTTGGGGGAAGGTATTTATATTTTTGGCGTACTTATTGCTTCTATTGCTTCTATTGCTTATTGCTTACGATTGCGTATTGCTTATTGCTTACGATTGCGTATTGCTTATTGATTTATTTATTTTGATTAAAAAAAAAGTTGTGTGCAAATAATTAACAAGGGCGCGCTACGAATGTACTTTTATTTATCGTTATGTATATTTATATTTATGGTATTTATGGTATTTATGGTATTTATATTTATTATATTTATGGTATTTATGGTGTTTATTGTTTGTCTTTATGAAGATGGTACAACCGTGAAATTACACGTGCACTACAAAAAAAATACACGTAAAAAAAAAAAAATATATAGAATAAGGAAAATAGAATACACATCCCGTGACTGTGTCACTATAGAACCAGACTAAGAATTTTAGAAAATACCGAACAGGTTGGGATACTTGGAAAATTCCAAAAGTAAAAATTGAAAATTTTATGGGACCGTTTATAGTTTTTTATACTGTAACGGTAAACGCGACCTTTAAAGTATCATCAAAATAAAAGATCGTACGGGTGGCGCCGAAGATGCGGCTTTAATGACTTTGTATCGAGTTACTGAACATGAAACATCTACAAACAGTGATTACCATTTTCAAGATATCGTACTAGTATACGTAATGAAAATCGAGAGGTATTTTTGCTATATATATACACTATATATTTTATATTAAAAAAATTAAATTGCAGAACATCAATAAGTTTAATTCAATTTTAAAAGTCAATTTTAAAAGTCAATTTTAAAAGTCAATTTTAAAAAAGTTAATTGTTTATACCAATGATAAAACACAGCATTCACGTATTACCGAGATTGCACTGTATCCTACTTATGCATCCTACTTTTATGTATGTATGCATTTAAGACCAACCAAAAAAAAAGATCACCTTCGCATTTTAAGTCCATACTAACAAGTTTTTGTACTATTATCACATTCAAATCTTTGAAATGTTCGGAGGTACGCGAATAACGATAACTGAGAAATACTGTAATTTATCTATATAATATATAATAGTATATCTAATATATCATAATATATCTAATATATCTAAAATATCATAGTATATCTAGTATATAATAGTATATCATAGTATATCTAATACTGTAATATATCATAGTATATCATAGTATATCATAAATATATGCGCCTTTGACTCGTCGGATTTATATACTGTATATTGAAACACCGGGATTTCGCCTGCATTTATGTTGACTTAAATTACATAACAAATAGTAACACGAACCGAGTTTGTTTCATCACATAAATGATTATGTACCAACTTATCATTATTATTTTAAAAACAAAGAAATAGTAATGAAACTTGTACCTGTAAAATTTCCTTATCACAAGTTACAAGTACGTTACGTACGTACGTACGTAAGTACGTACTTGTCTACCGTTAACAGTTAATGTAAATAAGCGCGTTCATTAAAATGATTATTAATTACTACGTATTAATTATTACGTATTAATTATTATTAATTATTATTAATTACTACGTATTAATGATTATTAATTATTATTAATTATTACTACGTATTAAGGATTATTATTCATTATTACTCATTCAAATCGACCGGCATCTTAACCGATGAAAAATCTCTTTCATCACATACGTAAAAGAAGTTGATAATGCACAATCACGATAGCCGTTTATCTTAGTCATACAAACAATAATCCGCAACATATTCAGCATAACTTTATGAGGCATATCTTTTATCATGTCTGTTTTTAATTAATGTACTTTCCCCAACCAGGCGTTGTCCAGGCGTTGTCCAGGCGTTGGCACGTACAATTCCAAGTTAATTTTATTTTATTTTATTTTTTTTAAAAGTAATGACTTTCAAAATTTTTCTTCGTACTGTGTGTACTGTATGTACTGTATGTACTGTTGTATATAAATCTATAAATAGCCTTTTTTAACAAGATATTCCAAGTAGAGATGTGTTTACTCATTGGATATGCGTTCTGTACACTTTTGTATACTTTTTTGTTATGCATTTATATGCATTTTTATATGCATTTGTATACGCATTTGTATATGCATTTGTACGCATGCATGTATATTTAATGAAATCATTGAAAGCCCACGCGTGTTAACATGTTGGTGAAATATAAACATTAAGAAATGCATGCATTTGTGTCCTGTTTAACTATGATTCTATACTACTCAAAGATAAACTCTGTGATCCCATCTCTTACTTTATAATTCTCTAAATTTGGTAATTTCTTTCCAACATACTGTACTTGATGTACTGAAAATAATTTAAGTAACAACTCGTGGGACGAATAACGATAATGATTATTAAAAATTAAGTTATGGCTTATACCTGTAAGGGTTTATTAAATTCTTTTATCCCTTCTACTCATTTAAAAATTTCCCTCTATGTAAATCATAGTAATGTTGGTACGTATACAGTTCCTTGATTATTTGTTGACTCTTCCAAACTTGGTAAAACTTGGTAAAACTTGGTAAACTGCGTGACCTCTTATTTCCTTTATTTCCTTTATTTCCTTTATTTCCTTTAATCATTTCACTTTGCAACTTTTCCTGCTTTTCCAACTAATGCTCAATGCATCTTTCTTTTTATATATAAAAAATTTTCTCGGTGACTTTGGATTACATATTGTTGCATTTTTAAAGTGTCCTTTAGTTTGTTTGCTGTTTCGTATTTTTTTTTTTTTTTTTTTTTTTTTTTTGATGAGGCGTTTTTCGGCTTTTGTATTCCGGTTTTTTTTGATAACAATGTTTATCATCTTTCTCAATCAATCAATCAAGCTTTTCAATCAAGTTTTTCAATCAAGTTTTTCAATCAAACTTTTCAATCAAACTTTTCAATCAAACTTTTCAATCAAACTTTTCAAACTTTTCAATCTAGCTTTTTCAATCAAACTTTTCAGTCAAACTTTTCAATCAAGTTTCTCAATCAAGTTTCTTAATCAAGTTTCTTAATCAAGTTTCTTAATCAAGTTTCTCAATTGAGTTTCTCAATCAAGTTTAGTATAGATTTTAAACTAGAAGAACGGGACTCCTAGTTATTTATACTAGGAGAACGGGACTCCTAGTTATTAGGACGTGATTTTCTTACTAATGCATATATATTATTAAGCCTGTTTCAAGATGAATTTGAACGCCATGTCCCTAACGATAAAAAGTATGTTCGTAAGTACAACAGGTCCTTCTCTCGGCTTTAAAGAGTTCATCAATTTGAAATTCTCCTTCTGGATCGGTCAATGCAAATCAGGTTTTATCTTGCTAATTACGAATTGTTGTTTTGTTAGTCATACCTGTTACAAAAAACAATCAGTTCATCATTCATAAACAGAAAATTCTTCCCACTCCGTAAAGCTATAAACACATAAACTAACTTGAAAAAATTTTTTTTTCTCTTCATTAACTAATTCATAAAAAGCCGCTATTTTTATTTTTTATTATAAAGGTTAAAATATGTAAAATTGGCGTAATGAAAAAAAAAAAAAAAATACGTACGTCCGTAATGCGTAACTTTAATTCTTGCATAAGTTATAACTAAATTCCATAAAGAGATTTCATTTCAGGAATTTAACTCCTTTCCAAATCTTTGGTTTCTCTCTTTTAGTAATGATTTTAGTAATGATAAACTATTCGCAGATTTTATCCCTTAAAATAGTCCAATTATTCGACTTTTTTGTTATTATTAGTAAACTTGTATGTATGTCTAACTTCTTTATATTATACATATCTGTTAATTTGATTTTAGAGCATCGCCAAATGAATTTCTGTAAATCTTGTCTATTATAGGTTTTCTGGTTATGATTTGGCAATACTCTCTTTTTAAATTTTAAAAAAAAAATTTTTTTTTTTTTTTTTTTTTTTTTTTTTTTTTTTTTTTTTTTTTTTTTTTTTTTTATTGTTTTGTTTTTTTTTTTTTTGTTTTTTT